>PVJS01003627.1:0-55982 GCA_004027185.1 Glis glis
ACACACACACACACACACACACACACACATCGATGTATCAATGTGCTAGCTATAGGAAACCAGTTATCTAATTTGGGTCATTATAATTTAGTTTTGCCTGTCCTAAACTTCCTATAAATGGAATCATAGAGTTTTACTACTTTATGTCTGCTTTATTTTGCTCAACATAATGTTTTTGTTTTTGAGAATTATTCATGTTGCTGTGTATATAAATGGTTTATACATTTTAAAAATTTAGATTACTTCTAGGTTTACAGAAAAATTGAGGGAAAGCACAATGAGTTTTCCTATATTCCCCCCCACACACACACACAGTTTCCTCTAATATTTGGTGTTAGTGTGGTATATCTGTTACAATTGATTAACCAATTTTGGTAATTATTAACTAAATTCCATTGTGTATATTAGGATTTACTCTTTATGTTGTACATTCCATGGATGTTGGAAAATGTATGCCATGACTCCACCATTATTATATTATACAGAATCATTTCTTTGGCTTAAAAATCTTCTGTGCTCAACTTAGCCAGACCATGTTTCAAAACAAAAATTAAAATCAGGCTAGGGGTATAGTTCGGAGGTAAAATGCCCCTGAGTTCAATACCCAGTACAAAAAAAAAAAAACTCCTATGATCCATCAATTCATAGCTCCCACCTCTTCCCATATCCCTGGCAACCACTAATCTTTTTACTGCCTTCATAATTTTACCTTTCCTAGAATGTCACACAGTTGAAATCATATATGTGATTGCTAATTTTCTGTGTCAGATTTATAGGAGTGAGATACCCAGGTGGCTGATAAAGCATTATTTGGGAGTGTATCTATGAAGAAGTTTGCAGCAGACATTAGCACTTGAATCAGTAATCTGAGTAAAAATCACAATCACCAGTGTGATTGAGCATTATCCATTATGTGGAAGGTCTATGGAGAAAAAAAGATGAAGGAAGAAGGAATTTACTATCTCTTCTTGAGCTAGGCCATCCATCTCCTGCCTTAGGACATTGACACTCCTGGTTGTCAGATTGAGACATACCATCAGCTCCCCTAGATCTCAGGCCTTTGGGAGAATCACAATTGAGTGAGTCAATCCCATAATAAATTGTTCTCTATGTTTCTATACAGTCATGCATCACTTAAGGATGGATGCCTTCTGAGAAATGCATCATTAGGCAATTTTTTCATTGAGTGTAATAGAGTATATCTACACAAATTTAGATAATATTGGTCAATCACTTAATTTGGCCTCTTGATGCAATCAAGAAAACACAGTAAACATGAAATGCCTGAGGCTGCTACCAGCATAACAAGACATACTGTGTCACAGTAAACTTTTTTTATAAGTACAAGAGTACATTCTGACATAACAATTAAAAGTGTAGTAAATACACAAATCAGTAACATAGTTGTTTAGTATTATCATCAAGTATCATTTGCTGTATGTAACTATGCTCTACACATTTGTATGACTGGCAGCACAGTAGATTGGTTTATAAACATCACCACAAACACTTAAGTAATGCATTGCTTATGACATTATGACAATTGCAATATCATTGTGTGATACAGGAATTTTTAGCTCCATTATATAACCTTAAGGGATCACTGTCATATATGTTTTCTGTCATCAACTGAAAGGTTATGTCTCTCTCTCTCTCTCTCTCTCTCTCTCTGTGTGTATGTGTGTGTGTGTGTGTGTGTGTGTGTGTGTGCGCGTGCGCAATTATATATATTTCTGTTTCTCTAGGGAACCTTAACTAATATGACACAGTATTAACCCATTCAACTTAGCAATATGCATAAGTTTCCCCCTTGTTTTTTCCATGCCTGACAGCTCTTTTTTTAAATTACTGAGTAATATTCCATTGTGTGGATACACAATAGTTTGCTGGTCCACCTGCTGTATTAGTCAGTGATCTGGAGACAGAATCCACAGGATGTATTAAAGGGCATGATTAGAGGAATTGGCTCACATGATCATGGATCACATGACTATCGGTCATCTGAAAGCTGGAGAACCAGAGATGCTGGTAGCATGTCTTAGTCCAAGTCTAGAAGCCTCAGAAGAATTAGAGAAGCCAATAGTGCAGTCCCAAGTCCAAGGCTAGAGACCTAAGAGCTCCAGAGCCAGTGGGGGTGGGGGGCAGCTCACTGATACAAGTCCCAGAGTCCAAAGGTTGAAGAATCTGGAGTTCTGATATTTGAGGACAGGAGAAAAAAGGCATCCCGCTCCAGCTCCAGAGAGAGAGAGAGAGAGAGAGAGAGAGAGAGAAGAGAGGAGCAAAGAGAGAAGAGAAAAGAAAGGAGAGAGAAGAGAGAAGAGAATGAATATGAAAGTCCCTTTACTTCTGCCCTATTATTTTCCATCTGGGTCTTTGGTCGAATGGTGCCCACCAACATTGAGGGCTGATATTCCTCATTCAGTCCACTGATCCGCATGCCAATCCTATCTGCAAATGCCCTCAATGACCACCAAGAGACTGTGCTTTCACCAACCATTTGGATATTCCTCAATTTGGTCGAGTTGACACCCCAAATGAGTCATTACACCTATGAAAACAGTGCATGTATTTATGTGTGTGTGTGCAGGGGGAGTACCATGGATTGAACCCTGGGATGTTTTGCCTCTGAGCTACATCCCCAGTCCTTTTTATATTTTATTTTGGAACAGAGTCTTGCTAAGTTACTCTGCGTTGGCCTTGAACCTGTGATCCTCCTGTCTCGGCCTCCCAAGTATTGAAATTACAAGTGTGTACCACTGTGCCCAGGTTAAATCGTCTTTTTTTCTTATTAAGTATTAAAAGTTCTATGTTTGCCTCTAAGCACTATTTTAGTTGCATCCCCAAAACTTTATATATGTTTAATTTAATTTTGTGTGAAGTATTTTCTATGAGACTTTTTTATTTGCCTATGGATTACTAAAAGGTATGCGGTTTAATTTCTAAAATGTCATTTTATTGCTAATTTCTAACAATCCCGTTATGATTTCAGAGAATACTCTGTGTTGTGTCAATCTTATTAAGTTTATTGAGACTTGTTTTATATTGCAACATATAGTCTGTATTGATGACCATTCTAATACACTTGAAAAACATTGAGTGTTCTTATTTGTTGGGTACACTGATTTAGAACTCAGTCAAGGTAGTTGATGATGTTGTTCAACTACTATATTCCTATTGGGTTTTGCTCTATTTTATAAATTACTAATATATATATATATATATATATATATATATATATATATATATTTCTATAATATCCTACTCTTTGTCTATTTAATTTTTAGTACTATATGTTTTTGCTTTATTATTTTGTTATTCATATTATGCTGTTATTCATTCCATATACATTTAGGATTACTTTATCTTCTTGATGAATTAACAACTACATCATTATAAAATGCACTCTTTTGAATCTTTGTAATATTTATTCTTTGTAGTATTTTTGTCTTGTAATCTATTTTGAGTGATATTGAAAAAGCCATTCCAACTCTTTTAATGGTAAATGTTTATATCATATAACATTTTCCCATCATTTACTTTTATCTCTCTTCATATTTAATATTATTTTGAAAAATTTAATTGAGTATTATTTTCATCCAACTTAAACATCACTGGTTTTCAATTGGAGTATTTAGATCATTTACACTGAATTCAATTATCAATGTACTTGGGTTTAAGTCTTCCATTTTAATATTTATTTTTCATTTGCCTCATATGTTATTATTTTACCTTAAATCACTCCATCCTTTGAATTCTTTTGGCTTAATTGGGCATATTTTATATTTCATTTGTTCTCTTCTATTGACTCATTATCTACTGATTTTCAAAATATTCTAGAGGTGGATCTATAGATTCTACAGTTTACAATATGTATCTTACCATTTACATTTTACCTTCAAACAATTTTCTTTGTTTGTTTGTTTTGTTTTTGTGGCACTAAGTATTGAACCCAGGGGCATTAGACCACTGAGTTAAACCTTCAACACCTTTCATTCTTTTTATTTTGAAACAGGGTCTTGCTAGTCTTGCTTCGTTGCTAAGGCTGTCCTTGAACAGCTTCTCTCAGCTTCCCCAGGACTGGGATTACAGATGTGCACCACCATGCCCAGCTCAAACAATATTACGTTACTTCAAATATGTGTAAGAACTTCACAGTCATACACTTCTGTTTTATACTCCTATACTTTGTTCCATTTTGTCATATATTTTGTTTGTTGTAAACATGACTGAATTAATACTTTCACCTTCAAATGTCAATTATCACTTAAAAAAGATAAAAAGTTAAAATAGTATTTTCTATCTTCTAACATATTATAGATTCTAGTACTTTTTCCATATATCTGTCCATTTTTAATGCTGTTTACAGAAAGATAGAAAGTTCAATACTAGCTCACAAATGTTTTAATTCTGATTTGAGATCATTTGATACTCTCGGGTCTACTATATTCTATAGAGGACAATTAACAAGGGAGCATCCAAACATTATGGCATTCAAACTCCAAGACTCTAGGGTCTAGGGTGAATAATCAATTGGAACAAAATATTATAGGCCAGTTGGAGTTCCACAGTCCAGGAAACATTTTACAGACCAGAAGTTTAACAAGTCTAAACCATTTACAGTCAATAATCTTTTGTTTGACTACTATTACTATGATTTTCATGGTAGATGAATGCTATAAAATAATATTGCCAATATTTTAGATTTATATAGTGATTTTCCTTGGAAATTTTCAACTATCTATGTTATATATTATCCCCAAAAGAACAGAATTTGAAGAAAGATTAGTGCATTTCAGACCTCATACAAAGAGGTTTATTGCTGAAATAATAATAATAAATCCAGACATATTTATTATACTTTTTAAAGGAAAGAGCATATTTTCAGAGTCAGACAGATTACAGTTTGGATATAAATTCTTTGTAGTTATGTGAGTGTCAGCTTGGTCCTTAACTTCTAGAAGTATTAATTTCTAAATATATAAACTGAGAGTAATCACACATAGTGTTTATTTTACTGTGTAGGTTAAATATAGCAATGAATAAGAAATTCTTAAGTTGAATCTAGAAAAGAGAAGGTTTACATTCAATTTTAGTTTCCAAAGTTTCTCTTGTTACAAATAACATAACAGAAATGTAAAGGTTAATTGACTTTCTCAATGTCACCCTGTTAGTAGTGTCAGAACTAAATCTCTAACCTTCCTTTGGGTTCTAAAGTTAGTTGTTGTTGTTGTTGTTGTTTTAAACTACAATATGGATCCCTCAGAAGTAGCAGCAGGATAATTTTTTACAACAGTTTCACTACTGTTCTATAGCATAAAAACTATAAAACACAATTCCTGTCTGGCGACATAGATATGAAAATTATGTTGGACAGGCCCTGTCTCATCACTCAGCTACAGAGTGTGAATGTTCTAAATTTGGATCTTCACTCTCTCATCACTCGTCTAAGTTGTAGCAGTTACTATATAACTAGCCATTGAAAATAACTGATTTCCCATGACAAGTGTAAAAAAAAAAGTATTTTACTTTTTACTTATAGTTTTATTCTTATTGTATTTAATTAATAGGATCTGATTTTGTGAGATGACAAACTGAAAAGAAAAGCACTTTGTTGAGCATATCAACTTTCTAACATTTCTGTGAGACTGGATTGATCCACTTAAAGATGAAGATGGGTCTTATTCATACACTCTGCTCTATTTCATTTTCTATGGGCAAGGCATAATGAAGGAATGTTCTCAACATTGAGTTATTATAGGAATTTCTAAAACTCTAAGTTGTTTCTTTTCACATTACATGACACATAGTACTCTGTACTCCCAATACAGATCCTATAGACAAACTGAATGTAATTAAAGATAATTTTGACTTCTAGTGTTTGTTTGTGTGGGAATGATATCTAATACATTATCTCTTTGGATACAGAGTCCCTGAAGGTCCAGACTTAAATGCATGAACAGCCCCTGCTTATAATTGATAACCAGTAGATTTATTGTTACCATGGCAGCAGACAGGATAGGGATGATATTAGGTAAAAATAAATAAATTAAACAAGGACAGCAATTAATTTTAAAAATAGAATTTTTAGTAGAAAGGATATATGATAAGCCCTGTAATTAACAGATTTTTCAACTTTAAGGAATATAGAGATTATATCTTAATTTTAAGATTCCTGGATTGTTTTTAATAATTAGTCACAGACTGCACTAGGAGTACTACAAGTTAGAAATGTACAGGTTACATTTTATAACTGCTGTACAATGCAAGTTGACATTAAGTCAAATAAGTAAATAAATAAAATGGAGGCTAAACACTTTCCTAAAAGCATTTGAATGAAGAAATGATACTTTGAAATATAATTGCAAACTATGTAGAAGATAATGAGAATGAAAAATGATGATAAAATTGTGGAATGTGCTCAAATCTGTACTCAGGGCAAAACAGTCCATTTTACTTATTAAGCAGTGTAATTAAACTTAATATTTAGAGTTTAAAGATGTGAAATAGAGCAATAGCAACAACACAGTTGCAAGGAAAAGATGACAGTAAACAATAAAGATGAAGAATATTTGATAAATAAGAAAAATAAAACACAATATAGTAAATAACAAGTGAATAAAATGGTATAACAACATAAATGAGTTATTCTAATTGTACACTTGACTTTTGAAAACATATGTTAAAAATTTTAATAAGCAGAATAAAAACAATAATCAGTGTTCAGGAATTCAAGAAAAACAAACTGATAAAAGTGATAAATTAACATGGAAGAAAGTGAAAACATTATCATGGAAATTCCTACGTTCATACAATTTTATTTTCCTAAGACATAGATATTTCCCATATCCAACTATCTATTCCAGAGCAGCAAATAAAATTAAAAGCTACAAATTAATTTCAGAAGCTAGAAAATCCTAATTCCAATCTCTACCAAAATAAACGTTAACCAAAAACAGGTAAAACTTCAATAATCTTAAAAATGCTTTCATTGTCAAAATCCTTTATAAACCATTTGGATTATAAATTAATATCCATGCTAACCATGTAAGGACTATATCAGGAATGAAAATCTCATTTATTTTTAAGAAAATGCATTAATATAACACACACACATACACACATATGTAGGTTAAATAAAATATGAGCATTTTAATAATTTCTTGTGGTAGGCCAAGGCCAGATTTACTGTACTGAACCTCAAGGAAGACCAAAAATAAATGAAGAAATAGAATTTGGAAATATATCACAGCAGGGCACACAGAATGTTTTTCATGACAATAGGGTAGATTTTTAGTGTTAACAAGCCCCTTTCTCCTTGGCCCAGCTTCATCTCTCCCAAGGTAGGCGCTTCTTGTCCTTCAAGGCACCCAGTCCTCCCTCCGATAAACTGGGAAGGCGTCTGGGAACTGGAGCCTCCTCCATTCTCACAGACTCACAACATCATGCACATTCATTATACTGCTTGTTTCTTCTTTGATAGGAAACTAAAGTGAAGCAACCTCAGTCATGTCTCTCCGATAATGTTTTTCAGTGTTGGTGCTTAGACAAACTCTCCTAGCTCCTTGCTAAAACGATTTATATAAAAGGAAACACCCATTTCTAAAACTTGCTTGAGAAGGAGCCTTCTCTAACTCATCAGAGTAATCTAGTAAAATCTAGAATAAGACAAGCCTCTGAATGTTCTATCCAATGCAATAAAGTTTGTAACAGAAAAAAATTCTATGATGATTAAAAGGGAAGAAATAAAAATTGTTACTATTTCTAGATAAAATGACATGTCAAGAGAAACAACAGATAAATTATAAGAAATAATTTGAAAAGTACTGAATTAACTAGATTAAAAATAATTATACAAAAACCAAGAATTTTCCTGTATAATTCGACTTACCATTTGAAATGTGAAAAAAATTTCCACAAAATTTATAAAATTCATGTGGGTAATCTCAATCTCAAACACAGTTGTTCCTATATATTAATAGGAAATTGGTTCCAGAATACTCTCATATACCCAAATCGACAAATGTTCAAGTCCCTTATATAAAATGATATAGTATTTGCATATAACCAACACTTATCTTCCTATATACTTTAAATCAACTCTAGATTACTTATATATCTAATACAATGTAAATGTTATAATACAATATAATCTAATACAATATAGCCATTATATTTTATGGTTTAGGGAATAATGACAAAAGAAAAATATCTATATATGTTCAGTATAGACACAATTATTTTTCCCAAATATTTTCAATAGAGGATACAGAACCTGCACAGAGGACTGACTATATATAGCATAAATACTTATGTATATGAATATAGTACATAAATATATATCATTAAAATTTGCATGTGTGTAAATATGCACACTTATTAATTAATAGGTTACCATAAGCTCATTTAATGGAAAAGCTTGCAATATGTCATAATTGAAGGACTTATTGATTTATAGATCTTAATTCTTTTAAAGTAATCTGTAATTCACAATTTTGATTGATGAATCATTTGGGGGATATTGTTGTTTATGGTTATCATAGGTTGTTTGTTTTGTTTTGTTTAACTTGGTAAAATTATCTTAAACTTCATCTGAAAACCAAAGCTGTTAAGAATGACTTGGGTAATTTTGGAAAAGAATTTCTTGGGAGAATTTAATGTAAAATATGTTAAAGCCTACACTAAGCTATGCATTTAAAAAGTATTTCTGGCACATAAATTGATAGAGATCAACAAAAAAATTTGAAATATACAAACAATACAGTATAAAACCATTTAAAGCAATGGGTAAGATAATGCTAATAAATTATTTTCCAAACATTTAAAATTATATAATAAGTTATATTTTGTGCCCACCTTCATTTATTTAGCATACTGCCTTGAGTTCATCTGTGTTGTAACCTGACCAGTTTCCTTTTCAGTGGTGAGTAGCATTTCATTGCATGGATGTACTACAATCTGCTGAGTCAGTCAACAACTGATGGGCACGTAAGTATTGCCAATTTTTTTCTTTTTGTCTTTTATTACTTTTATTAAATAGCTGCTATGAATTTAAGTCTGTATGTGGGAGATATGCTTTTATTCGTCTTAAATAAATACTTAACAATGGAATTTTTGGGTTTCATGATGGTGGTATGTTTAACTTTTAAAGAAACTGTAATACTATTTTCTAAAGTGACTGTACCACTTTACATACCCCTCAGTAATATATGAAAGTTCCATATATTACTGGTCTTTGCCAACACTTGGCTTTGTTAGTCTTTCTAGTTTCAGACATAATAGTGGGTGTGCAGTGGTATCACATTGTGATTTTAATTTGAATTTGTCTGATGGCTAATGATGTTGAAGAGTGTTTATTTTGCTTAGTGGCAATCTATAAAATTTTGATAACTGTCTTTCCAAATATTTGCCTGTTTTTATTAGATTGTCCATCTTTTTATTATTGAGTTATAGAATTGTATTAGGAAAGGAAGTCCTTCATAGGATATTTTCTCACAGGTTGCAACTCATTTCTCAATATGTTTTACTTCATTTGTCCTTTGAAGATTAAACGTTGTATTAATTTTGATGAATTCCAACTTATTCATTGTTTTTCTTTTATAGTTTGTGCTTTCTATATCTAATAAAAAATCTTAGCTGTCCCTAAAACCTTCCTATGTTTTCTTCTGGGTGTTTTATAGTTTACAATCTTATTTCAGCTGTGACATATTTTAAGTTTTTTCTATATGGTTTAAGGTAAGGATCAAATGATGTTACTGTTGCTGTTTTGCATATGCATATCAAATTGTTACAGCACCATATATTAAAAAGATTGTCATTTTCCCATTATATTGCCTGACACTTTTGCCAAAAATTTATTGACTTTATGTATGGATCCATGTCTGAATTCTCATGCTTTCCATTGATGTCACTTTTATATCCATACCACATTGTCTTGATTACTGTACATTTATGGTTAAGTTTTTAAATCATGTACTCCAAGTACAAAAATATTGTTCTTTTTGTCAAAAAATATCCTGACTTCCCATATTCCTTAGCATTTCTACATGAATTATAAATACAAAATACAAACAGACAAAAAAATGCATGCAAACACTTTTCCAGGTCATTTTTACCCAAACAATGCACAGTAGAAACAAAACCGAAATGCCATTTTTTGAAACCCTCTAATTCATATGAATAAATAAAAACAATACCCACTGTTAGTAAGGGCACAATGAATAGAACTATTGTGGGTAATATTTATGTAACCTTTCTGGAAATAATTTGGCAATTGATGTCAAGAGATATAAACACATTTATATGTTTTTATGTGATAATTTCATTCCTGGGCATCCAGTTTGAAAAAACTAATCAGATTTGTAGTTGAAGTTTAAGCTCATTTGAATGGATTGTAGGAGACACTGCTGGTAACTTATTCCTATTACCCAGGAACTCATTCCCAGTGACAGTATCTCAACAGGTTCCATCTGCCAGTACCTGTTATTTCACAGGCATGCGACTTGTGCAGTTGCATAAGGTTCTGTGGTCAGAAGTGTCCTGCTTTGCTGTTAATTTCTTTAAATTCTTGACCAGTTTTTAACAAAGGCCCCCCACTGTTCTTTTACACTTGGCCCCACAAATGATACTGCAGATCTTGCCCCTCAGAGTAGTCAATGGGACCAGCTGTATGTCTCCCAGAGTTTACAGTAGAGATCAAACCTGAGTTGCCTACAGTAGTAATCTGCTCAATAATAACCATTTATTCATTTTCTTCTTTCTCATTCTTGCAATCCTTCCCCTTTTAGTGGCACCACCCAAATGAACTACTTGTCCTTCCAAAATCTCTCCAGGTCTGTTCCTGAGAGGGAACCCAACTTGTAAGAAGAAGTAAGGGAATAAACAGGGAGCTGGGTAAGTGTTATCACAGTGGTCCAGGCGAGAAGATCATGGTGGTCTGGACCAGAAGGATGGAGATGATGGGAAATGTCAGATTCTATGTATTTTGGAGAGTTGTGTTTGCAGGGTTCACTAAAATTTTGATCTAGAGGAAAGGACAGAATGAATTCATTCTTAGGTATTGTCCTAAGATACTAGAATAGAGAACCCATTAATTAGGATAGGGATGTCTGCTAAAAAAAGCAAGTATGTGGTAAAAGGTTGGGATTTTTAGCTTACCACATGCTAAGTTAGGGATGCTAGGTAGATGTGAGATGATTACAGGTAAGTAATTGTATACATGAGTCTGGATTTCACAGAAATGGTAAGGGCTAGAGTTAAATATTTGAGAGTCTTGAGTGTATGGATAATATTTAAACCCATGACTTTTTTTTTTTTTTGCGGTACCGGGGATTGAACGCAGGGGCGTTCTACCTCTGCGCTACGCCCCCAGCCCTATTTTTATACTTTATTTTGAGACCAGGTCTCACGAAGTTGCGGAGGGCCTCACTAAGTAGAGAGAGAGAGAGACAGGGAGAGAGAGAGAGACAGAGCTGAGGCTGGCCGTGAACCCGGATCCTCCGGTCTCCGCCTCCCAAAGTACTGGGATTACAAGCGTGCGCCACCACACCCGGCCTAAAACCCATGACATTTGATGGATCCAATAAAGATGTAAGTAAGGATAAGAAACAGAAATTAACAACAGAGCTTGGGAATTTTTGGAGAAATTCACAACAGAAGATGAGACTAATCAGCCAGATGTGTAGGAAGAAACCAGGAGGGCATGTTTCCCTAGAAGCCGGGTAATGAAAGTGTATCAGAGGGAAGTTCTGATTAGGAAATAACCATTGGATTTAGTATCATGGTGGTCAGCATTGGCCTTGACACAAGCACTTTGCTTATAGTGGTAGAGGCCAAACTGTGCATGGGATGGGGTCAAGAGAGAATAGGAGAAGAAGAATTTTGCAGCCAATAAAGATATTTTCCTAGAAATATTGCAAAAAAATGTTAGAAGAGATAAGAAATAGATGATAAATGGGAGGGTTGGTAGGGTGAAAATGTTTTGTTCTTCTATTAGATGTGAGATGTAAAAGTATATTTGCATGCTACTGAGAAAGAGCTATTAGATAAAGCAAGTTTACTTTGCTTTATCTATGAATAAAACTTGCTTTATTCATTGCTTTTATTTAGAAAATTAGCAATATCTTATCAAATAGAGGGCTGGAGATAACTATCTAATACCATGAATATAAATATTAATTATCCCTTAAAGTTATTAACTGAAAATTATTTGATCCTTCCATCTAATATCCCTTCAAAATTTCTTCAATCCATTTCATCAATCTAAAATCCATTAGGTTTTAGATTGCACAATTTTAGACTCCTTTGCAAGCTACAGTCAAAGCCTTCATGTTTATGTGGGATAAAATCTGGGAAACAATGCATATAGTAACACAGCCATGGTAGGAGCAGATAGGAAAAAAAATCAATGTGCAAATGCATGGGGGTTGACAAGTGCAAGATTTTTATGGGAGTGAATAAGCATATTTTGAGTGGAAACTATAAATATTCTGTAACAATACAGAAGCAAAAAGGGATCTTTTCTGTGTTTTTATAAATATCCCTCTGGGAAAGAAAATTCTAACCCTGATTATAACTTCTAAAATATAATCTCAAAATCTGACATTTTACTTTGTGATATGTATGAGGATAATCAGAGTTGTGTATAAATATGCTCAAACACACAATTATTTTAGATCAACTAACAAATTATTATTGACCTTTTACTATATTCTGGAAAGGATATATAAAATTATAAGACATATTCCCTATCATCAAGAAAATCTTGTTGAGGAAATTCTTTCAGTATGATTAATAGAAAAAAAACAGTGATGTGGTTGGAATATCTTTTTTATGTATTTGTACCAGGAATGTGAGATAGTAAGCAAAGTCTTTCAATGATCCATTTTCCAAATGTGCATTACGAATAACTTTGGTATCTGATGGTCAGGACACTTGGTTTTCTCTGACAACAGTTGAGGAGACAAACTGTTTTGTGTGGTTTTTGTTTTGCTAGTTATATTGGGAGTGAGACAGGGGTGTATCTGACACACCAAAAAGTTTATATTTTCAATGGCCACATACTGATGGCCAGCTCTTTCCTCAGACAGGAAAAGCATGCACTGAAAGGAGACAGCTTTCTGGTCTTGTTGTTGGTAACAGTGCTTGCCTATAACCTCATTCCTGGGTAATTAGGGACTGGAAAGGTAATCAGGATTCAAGTGTGTTGAAGCTCACAATTGGGATTTGTGCTTAAAAGCCTCAGAAATTTAGAGAGAACCCCCTCTGCATCCTTTAAAATGGTCCAAAAGTCTAATCACCAACTCGAGAGAGTAGAAACTGCAGCTCCTCAGAGTCTGGCAGTTACGGAGAAGACCCCAAGAAGACCCCTCATGCCTCTAAGTAAATAAAGTTACTTTCATTGTCAGCTTTAATAGGGTCTGGAACCCACCCAAATGTGACTGAAATCAAAGTATCATTTGCACGTCCTAAATATATCGTGTTAAACTCCTTCCCTAAACAGCAATCGACTGTTTATATACCAATTAATAGTTTATTTCACTTAGCCATGTAAAGCAGGCTATGCTTCTTTTCATCATTATGAACTAGGATAAACATAGCTTAGTAATATTTTTAAAGGGGAAATAAAATGTAATGAGGCACCTCCTTTAAATTTGGCAATTCTGTCCAAATGGTCCTACCAAGTTTCATGTAGTAAGTAGTTGGAACTACACGAAATTTCTAGGGAAATTATTTTTTGTTGATAAAGTAATGATTATATGATCAGGATCAATAAGTCTTAGTCAATTTCCAGACATTATAAATGGCCTCTTGGACATTCTCCTAAGACCACTGGAGGAATTCTCAATCCATTCATTGGTAACCCAGTTAAAGACTGGCTCATTTAACTTCCTTGTACTTTTTGTCCTTGTGCTGAAAATGGACAAAGGGAAATCGTATTTGGTCAAGCCCTGATAAATCAATAACTTAATGCAGTTAGTTACACTTACTTAGTGCAGTTAATATTAAGAGCTTGTAAGAGTTTCCTTGTATTTACTTCTTTATTCCCACATCAGCCGTTACAGAACATTCTCATTTTCCACATGAAAGCCACAGGAGCCATTTCACAGCACAGACCCAACAGACTGAACACCAAAAGATTAAGTGGCTAAGCTGCCTAGCACTGCTTGTTTAGCTTTGCCCACAGGATTTGAATTTGCACTATACTGTTGAACATCCTAAAATAATTTAACCACATCCCAAACACTGCATAAAGAAAGTCTGTTCCATTTCTCGCCTCTTTAGATTGCACGTCCAGAGCAATTTCTTCCAAATTAAATGCCATTTGGTTTGTGTTAGAATAATCAGGACAACTACAAACATTAATAAGTCTGCAATAATAGCAAAGTTATTTTCTTTTCCAAATAGCACTACACATACCTAAGAAAGCTTTTCCGTCCCATTTTTTTTCACTATTTTCAAAATAGATCCATCTCTGTAATCGTGTTAAGTATAGTGATTCGCACCCTGATTTTACGATGATGTGAATCTTACATAAACACAGGTATAAGGGAAATAGAAGGGGGGAGCCTATCAAAATAAATTTTCCATTTGCACATTTGGCCTGGGTCGTTCCAGGCATCTGCTTGTGCATTCATTCATTCATTCATTCATTCATTTATTCATATATTGAACAAGCACTTATGGACAGTCCATAATGTGTCAAGGATGGTCATGAGGCTCAAAATAAAAAAGGAATGAGAGAAAGGCATGGTTCTTATCATTAAAGAATGCAAGGCTGGTGTGGAGAGGATAAGTAGTTAATAGATCATTACAAGGAATACCGAATTAGAGAGATCTACTCATGCTGCAGTGTCTCCTTACACAGATCTTTCTAAAGAAAGGCAGTTGTATTCAGAGCACAGCACAGAGGACTAATATTGATGGCTCACACGTTGACCCTAGAAGTACAGCTATGATGTTTTCTTTGGAAGCAAGTTTACATTTCTTTGAGTTCATTAAAAAGTTATTTTGGTGCCCTGCTACAGTGTATAATGGTGGGGGAACTGAGGCACAGAGAAATTATCTGGCTTACCCTAGAGAAAAACTACAAATATGGAACTATTTTGTAAATTTGGTAATTTCTATAAAATGAGAACTTCCACCAGATATAATACTTCTAAAAAGTAAGAAGTATAATGGATTTATCAGTAAACAATGCATATGATAATTTAATTATGCACACTAAAATGGGTTGGAGGAAGTCCAAACTGGGAAGGTGCCTATTAATAGCATCAACAATTAGCCTCTGGGGGAAGAGTCTAGAACAAGAATATATTCTGAGAAGCTAGTCACAGCAGCTTCTTGAAGTCCCTTCAACATCAGAAACATCACATTTAGTGTATTTTTATGAGATATTAAAATAGAGTATTGATTAACAGACATTACAAATCATAGAAATGAGATTAGCTCAGTTTATGTTAGATTTCTCAAGAAATAACACAAATTTGTTAGAATGGCTAATTTTTTTTCTTTACATGTTTCAGATATTTTGACTCCATTTAAAAGAACACAATAAAAATTGGTAACCTCTTTTTTACTTCTTTGTATTTCTATTCCAACATGAAGTTCCCTGCAAGAAGCAAATCCTTTAAAACATTTAACATTGCCTCATGATATTTAAATCCTCTCCTCTTCTAAATAGATGCCCACATAAAGAGGAGTATTCTTTCCCATCCACTTCACTTATTAGAGAGCCTTCCAGTGAATTTATCAGTCTACTTACTTGAACCACATGGATATTGTTCTACCCTACATATGAAGATTTCTTTTCAGAGTTAACAATTGTGGTTTCTAACATCACAGCAGTGTTTTTGTTTCTGCTGTGCTTCTTTGATATTGGCAGGAGTCAGTTCAAGAGAATGCAATGAAGCCTTCATTAGGGGACTAAGATACTCATAGACTCTGGGAAGGCAGCCAGGGGAATCAATTGGTGAAACATTCAAAGCAAAAGGTGTACCACCCTCGTTTACATTCTCACATGCCAAAGCTGACTGCTGAGGCGTCCAACTACAGATCCTTGTCCTAGTCTTCCTTGCATTCGATTTCTCTTATTTCCTCAGACCTGAATGCCTGTTTTTATTACCTTGCTCTCAGCCTGATAGCTTCTGATGTTCTGAGGTTTCACTTCAAGGCATTGGCGGGCTTCTTTTACATCTGTGCATTTACTAATCACTAGATAGTACGGCAGAAGGAGCTGCAGGGCAGGCCATGTGATAAAAATTGTGAGGATACTTACACTCTGCCATGAGACACTTGGCCCGGAGATGTTCTTTGCCTGAGTCAAAGCAGGGCAGGAAGTTCCTGCTCTTGAGATGTGAACTGTTGACTTTCTCCTTATTATTAGAATAGAAGCCAAGCTAAAAAGAATAAGGACTCTGTGAAAAGAAGAGCACCAGTTCCTCTGGCTCCGGTGTTCTATCAAGCCACTGTCCCAGATCCAGACTACAAAGAATAAGGGAGCAGGCAGGGAGAAGGAGAAAAGAAGAAGCAAATTGTCTTGCACAGACATTGTTTGGATTAGCTAATAAAATCTGCTAAGCTTTTGAAAAGCCCTATCAAAAATCAGGCAATTAATTTTATCTCCATTTCTAATCAAGAGCAGCCAACATGAGTTTTCAGACCAAAGACAGAATAATTTGGTAATGTTATTTGGTTAATAATAGTTTTATACTATAAACTTTGAAGACTTTGCAAAGTTTAAAGAATCATTAGTTGTTGCATGAAAACCACAGAGTAAAACAACCATATTTTCCAATCTAACATAAAATACTCAAAATGCCATGTTACAAAGCAAGGCATGCTACACTTTATAAACCTACTTGTTTTCACTACACTAAAATATGCCATAAAGGCTGTGTGCATGTTGTAATATATATGTATTTAAGACTCCCCCCAAATATTGTTGTCTTATCAGGATTCTCTAACA
Source organism: Glis glis (assembly GCA_004027185.1). Lineage (NCBI taxonomy): Eukaryota > Metazoa > Chordata > Mammalia > Rodentia > Gliridae > Glis > Glis glis. The sequence continues at coordinate 16,964 of PVJS01003627.1, forward strand.
ATGAAGGGAGAGTTGCAGGATCCTCACAGTTTTAGAGCTGTCAAGAGCTTTGAAAGTAATTTAATCCGGCCTCATTTTATAAAATGAGAAACTGAGACCAGAAAAAACAAACATTTTGCCCAAGATCACAAAACCAACCAGCAGAGACAGACCTTTTCTGACTCCCAAGGTTTCTAAGATACCACACCGTGATTATAGACACAGACGATTGTAGATGGTAAGGCTTTCCGTAGGAACTCCAGTTCCCACAACTTAACTTACAATATATTAAAAAATGGCATTATAGTTCTCTTGAATGAGTAATCACTGCAATGCATTTATTATATATATATATATCACTTATATAGTCTTATATATAAATAATATAATTGCATTTAAATAATGTATATTTAGTAAGCTACAGTACTCAGAGGGTTAAAAGAAAGACTGCAGTAAATTACAATACATAGTAAAATCTTCTCAAGATACTAAAGTGATTACCAGTTTAAAACTCATTGTCCTTCAAGAAAATAAATGCAAGTAATGAATTTGATATTCCAAAGAAGAATAAAAACACACTGAAATGCTAAAACATTATTTCCGATCTTTTCCCCATGCCAATGAAATCTTTTCAAACGTGCAGTTGCCATTCTTTCAACAGTGAATGTAGATTTTAGAGATTTGTTTTTTCAGCTTCTTTCTAATGTGGTTGACTGAATACTGGATTGACATATTCAATCGTCACATAGGCATCAATGGGAGTAATGATATAACAATAGCTAGCACGTTTTCTTGAGAAATACTTTAAAAAGTCAGTGATACACTGAACAACAATGTGAAAAAAGAGAGAATGTAAATGGTTTTTAAAATGTTCTTATAAACATACTGAAATGTGGACAGAAACATGAACAGCAGGAAATAGATCAAAATGTGTTTTCAGGTGGTGCTTTAAACAAATGGGTGAAATAAAACATGGGAGAAAAGCTTTATATTCTACAGAGAGTAGTTATCTTGAAACCTGAACTGCAAGTTCATACAAAGAGTTCAAAATGAGGGAGATAGGAAGTGAATCCAGAGACTAGAATAAGCCACACGAAAACTACTTTCTATGTAATTAAAAAGATTAAATGAGAAAGTTGAATAAAAGAAAGAAAACATCTTTGATATAATGATGAAATCTATCAGGAAGCAGAGAAAGTGATGGATAGTGTTATGAAATATCCCAATTTAATTAAATTTTCAAGACAAAAGTTAATCAAAAACTATATGGGCCAAATATGAAATAGAAAATGAATGGCACGCTGAGATATGAAGGAGGAATAAAAAGAGACACCAGTTATTAAAAAAAAAAAAAGACTGACCTTTGTTGGTGACTAATTACCCAGGGCAGCCCTATTTCCTGCTAGCATGATGTCTAGTGCACTATGCCTTGGCGACATTCAAAGAGTCAACTGGCATCAGTACACAAGAAACTCAACAGTAATTAACAACATAAATAAAAGTCAAATCAAATAAATTTAATTTCTATTGCTTTCCATCTTACTTTTCAAATCAATAGGGAAAAAAGTTCTCCAGTGCTCCAAATACTAAAATGCATTTCCTACAGATCAAATAATTCACATCAATCACAATTTTTTTGTGACTAAAACAGAACTTGTGGATTTGACAAGCCACTTGTTTAACAAAGTTGTCAAGAAGAAAGAAGGTACTGCAAGCATGTATGCAGTTATGAAATTAATCTTCATACTGTTCTTCAGAGCTCTCTACCTAATGGAACAGTGCCATTAGACAAATAATCTCTGTTGTTTTCAATTTTATGCAGAAGTCACTTGGTTTTCTATACTCCTCAATCATCACCCTCCCATAAAGTTTTTGAGTTGTTGTATTTAGTTTTTGCCAGCACTCAGATAAAAGTTGAGTATTTATCTTATCACAGAACATTTCCAATTTTATATTGCTACCTAGTCAATCAGCTTGACAGCTCCCTTCGGCTGATGTTCTTTCTCTCTCTCTTTCTTCCTTTTGATTGACTCGGCATAACCGCTGACACAATAGCCTCTGACCAAAGGGAATAGTTCTCTTCCAGAGTTATTGTTTTGAATTCTATTCACAGTTAACTATGTCTCACTGAACCTTTCCAATATAAACAAAATATTTGGATAACTTTCAAAGTAATAATGCCCCAAGGCAAAATTTAATATAAAATCCAACTTTCTTTTTCTTTCCTTTTTTTCTTTTGCAACTCAGCAGAAAGATCTGCAAAATATTTAATGCCTGACAGAATGACCAGGATCAATTTTTATTGTTGCATTGGGTCAGCTACTATCTTATTCAGTAAGAGGATTGTCGAGTTTTTTTTTTTCCCTTTAGCACATTCTATGAGAGGCAGATGCAACATCAGCTGTTCATGATCAATTCTTAGGGAAGTAAGAAAAGGATGCCCTCTCCCTCCCAGCCAATTTGGGGAGGAGTCACCTCAAATTGCTTGATGTATCTCCAGCTCACCTTGCTGTAATTAAAAGAAAAACTCTATCGTGCAGGATCCATGCTGTTTCAGTGATCAGCTAAGCAAATTAATAATAGTCAGCTCCTAAATACTTCCCTGAATAACTTAGAATATGTTATCAGAAGATGATTAAAGACTCTGAGTTCTACAGAATTTTTCTTCATCCTGTTCATTATTCAGATAGAATATCTATCTAAATATAAGATGGTAGCAGGTAAGACAATCTGGTCTTGGCTGTCACAAATCTTTTAAAGGAATTTCTATCAGTCAACTCTTCTTAGGAATATTTTTTTCTACAAAATCATTGACAATTTATGCACAGGAAGTTGTCTGGAATTTATCAGCTTCAAATGACTGGTTTTTAGGATATATTTGTAGACTGTAAGGTAATGGTTAATAGTCACAGCACATTCTTTTTCCTGCTGTATTAGAGCTCCAGTTTCTGCGTTGGCAATCTGGAAATAAATTGTCTGAAGTTATTTTAGCACTATGTCTACCCTTAGACAAAATAAAGGCAAGTTTCTGGATAATATAAGAAACACAATTGTGGGCTAGGGATGTAGCCCATGCTTGTCTACCACATGCAAAGCCCTGAGTTCAATTCCCAGCACTGGGGGAAAAAAAGAAACAAAAATGTGAAGTGGATGAAATGAGTTAAAAATCGATATAAACATAGGGAAACCGATAGTATTGGCTGTAACCAACAATCACCGATTTATTCCCAGGTTTATTTAGAAATATTGGCATGGAGGTTTGAATTAGTACATTATCTGTGCCAACATTATCATGCTGTTTCCTTAGAATACTAGTAGAAATCACGTTTCTTTAATCAGAAGACTTTTTCTTCTTACACTTAACTTTCTTATCTTTCTCACTGCTTCTAATTTTCCCTTAATGAAATCATAAGCTTTGGAATCAAAGGAACCTGAGACTAAAGCCTAACTTTGAGAGTTACTGTTTTCTTGATACTGGTCAAGTTAACCTTTCTGTGTGTGTGTGTGCCTGTGTGTGTGTGTGTGTGTGTGTGTGTGTGTGTGTGTGTTACTGGGGATTGAACCCAGGGACATTCTACCTCCGAGCTACACCCCCAGCAATGTTTTATTCTTTATTTTGAAACAGGGTCTCACTAAGTTGCGGAGGGCCTCACAAGTTGCTCAAGCTGGCAGCAAACCTGTGATCCTCCTGTCTCAGCCTCCCAAGTACTGGGATTATAAGCGTGCGCCACCACGCCCAGCTTTTCAAGTTAACCTTTCTTAGCCTTAACTGTAAAATGATGACGTTAGATGAGTCAATGGTGAAATAAGATATTATGTGTACGTGCACGCATGTGTGGGTGTGTATTTGTAAGTGTGTAATTTAACAAAATGCCTATCACAAAGTATTTAATGAACCTTACATGCCATTTTTATTTCATTAACAACTTTGGAAGACACCTTAATTATTGTTAATAAGGTGGCAATATAATTAAGTAAATAAATGAAAGTGCTGCATTCATTCACATGCTATTTCATGAGTACCTATTCTGCTGAAAACCATGCTGGTCTTTGCCAAACAAGTGTCCAATAACATAAGACCTTAGACTTTGAAGAACATATGGAAATTATCCAGGGAAATACCTATTTGAATAACTGACAAAAAGTCTGAAAGTTAAAAAAAAAAGACCACAGGAGCAAGGAAATGAAAGAAAAGGGAATGCTTTACTAAACTTCCATGAATACCCAGGACAATTCTATAGAAGAGACAGTGCTCTAGTTTTCCCTATAGGGGTAAAGGAGTCAAGACTGTAGCTCAGTAGTAGAGTGCTTGCATAGCATGCCTGGGGTTTTGGGTTCAATCTCTAGCACCCCCCTCAAAAAAAAAGTGTACCAATCTGTCAGTTCAAAAAGCAGGGGAATTCCCAAAAAAGCAGCAGTGACTGTATCAAAGGTGTTAAAGTATGCATTGTGCCAGAGACTGTGAATTCGGCCAGGTTAGATGACCTGATGACTTCAGTTTTACTAAAGGAAAAAAAAAATCTCCTCTGAATCCCATCATTGTTATTAATAACCACATTATTGCAAATACCCAGTCAGTTTTGAAGTCCCTATTCATCAGCACAACTATTGCCCACTGCCAAATATTGCCACCGTTGTTTCCAATAATAGAGTTTGGGGTATTTTATCCCTATCGATTTCCCCTGCTAGTACATTAGCCAAGATGAGGTGACCTTATTTATTGTCTTCTAGAAACTCGGCATTCCATTCCCCTTACGCAAAATATCAGCATGCTTAAAGGAGCTCATGATCATATTTCTCTGCTGAATATAAAAACAACCCGAATATTTCAGCACTTGATTTCAAGATTTGCTATCAACTTTCATAGATTTATTGTCCCTCTCTTTTTTCTCATTATTCCAGGCAGGTTGTCATTGGCTTAGAATATTGACTTTATTCAAACACAGCATTAAGGGGATGGCAAGACTGTGAAATCTGAAGCCGGATCACCTGGGTTTGTTCTCCAAATTAACCACTTGCTAACTTTGAGATTTCAGACAAGTACCTCATCCTTATCTTTAAAATGGTAGTAATATCCTTCCCTCATAGGATTAAATGAGCCAGAAATAGGTGAGTTAACACAGTGGCTGGCAAGTGATCAGCATTCAGCAAGTTTTTAGCTAATATTACTATTTCCTGTTCAAAATATAAATGCTTTACTTTATATTATAATTTCGAATGATTTTCAAATGAATCATGATGATTTTTAAATGATGCATGAATACATACTTGTTCTGAAAGAGGCAAGCAATAGCTAACTAAGTGCATGAAGTATAACTGAAGCGCTCTTGTTAATCCCAGCACTCCTATTCTAAATCTCAGAGGTTACTTCTGGGGGCAATTTGAAGGATATCATTGCAGTTCTTTATTTCTGTTTGGTTCTTCTTTGTACATAAATAAGATGTTCACTCATGAATTGTTCTAGAATTTAATTTTTCTAATTAGTATATTTCAGATAACTTTCCATGACAATTCATAGCCAATCAATTTATTCACCTAACGACCTATAATCTGCCAGGCCATTTTCTATTTTCTGGACACACATCAGGGAAAAGAATCCCTGCCCAATGAAACACACACTCAAGTTGATGTGTAGCTTATTTTTTTCTAATAACTTCAGTATATTGCACAGCATGAATATGACATAAGCTGTTTTACCATTCCCTGTTGAAAGAAATTTAGGTGTTTTAAAATTTTTGATAATATAATATTAATAACAACTTTTATACTCATGTCCCTCAGAGAGAGAGAGAGAGGTGTTGTGGTATTAGGCATTGACTCCCGGGGCATTCTACCTCTGAGATACACCATCAGCCCTTTTAATTTTTTTTTTTTTTAATTTTGAAACAGGGTCTTGTTAAGTTTCTGAGGCCAGAACTTGTGATCTTCCTGTCTCAGCCTCACAAGTACTGGCATTACAGGAGTACACCATCATGCCCGGCAAGTTTTTCATTTTTAGGAGAGGTTCCTCATAATGGAATTAATGACTTAAAGGCTTTTGTAAACTTTTCCAAATTATCCTCCAAAAAGTCTTTTGGTCAATTTACATTTTTACTCAGAGTCCTTGAAAATGGCTATCTCCCATCATCCAAACTGATGTCTACAAAGCAATGTCTTCAAGAAGGCTTACAGAAGTGTGACATAAGGGTTTTCTTTGGTCAAACAAATTTGAGAAACACTGGGATTTTCTCTACTGAAATCTTTATGTTTCAGTGCACAATACATTTTCAATGCGTGTGCATATTATGCAGTACTTTACCATACTTATATTAAATAATGTATAGTTATTTCCTATTTGTTTTCATGTGACAAATGATGTGTGAATTGTTCAAAATTATGCCAATTCTTTTTAGTTCCCTAATATCTAGGAAATATGTAGGTATATGATATAATGATTTTTTTCTTACTTTTCCCCATTATATTTTCTTAGGTCAGGATAGAGTATAATGAGAAATGTACCCCAAAATATATCCTGGGTTAAATATAATAAAAGTTTATTTCTTAGTCCCTTAACCATGTGGTGGATATTCCTAGATGTCTGGTAGCTCTTCACACAAGGCTCAGGCTTCTTTTGTGTAAGTCCTCTATTCCCTAGGGTCTCATTGTCATCTGTCTTGAGTAGGCAAACTTTCTCTTTAAAAGCCTTGTTGCTTGTTTAACAATAATTTATTTACATATCTTTGAAAATATGACTACACATGACCACACCTAGTTGCTGGGGAATGAAATATACCTCTGCACCCAGAAAAAAGGAGATGACTATTGGCACATTTAACAGGTTAGTAATATCATGGCTAACAATTATTCTATGGCAGGCCCAGTTTTAAATGCTTTGTTTATATTAGCTCCCATACTATTCAAAACATTTGTCTAAGGTAGGGACTTCCATTTCATAAATCAGTAAGGTGAGTCAAGGTCACATAGCTTGTGAGTGGTGGAATCAGGACAGACATCCCAGGGGAGGGCCAGCCTTACTGCTTTGTCCTGGGGCCTTGCGCCCACTCGGTGCCTGTGGACCATCATGCTGGAGTCACTGTTCCCCCTAGTCTCCTACATGGTTCTCTTTTGCCTCGGTTCCTATGATTATTTTTCCAGTAATTTCCCCCTTCCCACAGGTCCTGATTCCTTTCTAAAGAGTGAATGCTAGGATTTTTTATAACCTATTCTTTCCTGAAAGACAGTTTAACCCACCGACTTAAATCACAGCGATAAAGTAACAAGACAAACTTTCTTTTCTAATGTTGGCCATACTCTAGAACTTAATTGTAATACTGGGTTATGAAAAAAATCTCTATATCTATTTGACTATCTGGCTGTCTTCTATGGAGAAACACAGTCTCAGTTTTTCTTCTACTCTCTGTTTACTATCTTCCCTCACCATTCTCTAAAAGTTTTTCTTACTCAAACCAAACTTCAGTATTTGTCTTTTGGAGATTCATTCCACACATCACTCTTTTGGAATAATAGTATTCACTCCCATGGCTTCAATTAAAATCCATATCTGTTTCCCAACCTAGTGCCCTTGTAAGATAAAGGTCAAGGAAGGCACAGTGGTTATGCAAAACTCAGTTGAAGTATGAGGACACATCAAAATATCCAGGATGCCTTTTCAGATTAATCTTCCTTGCCCTTTTTAGCATCAAAGTGTCTTACATGTTCACTATATCAGTTAGCTGTTGTTGCATGCTAATGCTGAGCAACACACCACCCCCAAAACTCAGTTACTTAAAAAATCATTCTCCCACTCCCAAGTCTGTGAGTTGGCAAGGAATATTTCCTCCAGTCTACAAGTCCCTGGATAGATTGGGAGAGGATTCCTCCATGTGCATTTCTTCTCCATAAAGCCAGCTGGCTGCCCAGGATGCATTCTTCTTGTGAAGATGGAAGAAGTGCAAAAGGGTGAGCCATGGCAACATGTTTGACATTTCTGTCCCAAGCACATTGCTTAAATCCTATTGTTTAAAGCACACGCCGAGCCCTAAGAGGTAGAGAAGGATACTCCATCTCTAGTGGGAAGAGTTGCTAAGTAACAAGGCACAGGTGTGGATAAAAGAAGAGCAGTAAATTGGGAAAATTATTTCAATATGTTGTGATCATATCTCAGAACTCACAGATATAGCAAGTCCTTGTTACCTTTGAGAGTACCTGAGATGCAAACAGTGGGTCAGGATATTTAAAAAGCATAAGAACCTGGTATACTTGCTGGTAACTACTAAGTCCTTACCTTGGGCTCGGGCTACTTTTTGGAGCTTTCAACAGTTTATTTGCTCATTCACTCATTTTCTCATCTTATATTTGTAGAACATTTACTAAATATAAGGCATTGGATAAGACACAAGGATAAAGGAACAAGAAAAGATACTTACTGCCCTGTTTCCATAAAACTCAGAGTCTAAGCCTAACAGGGAGACATGTACTAACAATAATTACTAAATTAAAATTGTGAAAGGTATACTGAACAAAGAGAAGACCCTAAGTGTTGTGGTGATGGGATGGGGTGACTATTCTGTTATTAGAAGGAGGGATCACTCGAAGTGATATTTCAGCTGCTATGTAAAGGCTCAGTTACAATTAACTATTTGAACTCCAAGCAGAACAAGAAAACATAAAATGTGTCCAAAATAAGAGAAGAAATGGCAATAAAGTCCAGCCATGAGAAAATGAGGTTGGGGGGAGGGGAGAGACTGGTTCATAGCAACCAAAAAAATTAAAAGCATAAAGTGATGACCAGACAGTCAGAAGTCAGGTGTCCAGAGCCTTAGCCTCATTCTTAAAAGTAATGGGAAGTCATTAAATTTTTAAGCAGAGGTGAGACATGATCAAATTTGCATGATCAGATTGACCTAAGAAAAATGAGTGAATATCCATTAAGAGAAAAATATTAGACCAGGCTGGTATCAGGGGATATGGAGAGACTTGTCCATTTCTAGGAGAGATTAAAAACTATAACAGAAATTGGTGATTAAAAGGACATAGGGCACTATAATAATGGTGTCCAAACTGACGTTAAGGGTCTGAATTGCACAAGTTAGTGAATTGCACAAGTTGCTGGGAGAGAGAAAATGAGAATACAACCAGCTTTTTAGGGAAGATCACGCATTCAGTTCTGAGGGTGTTGAAGATGGAGATGAAACATCCAAGTCTAGCTTTGGATGACCTAATTAGATAGATGAGTCTAGAAGAAAACCAGGTTCATAAGGAAAATCATGAATTTATTTTTGAAGATGTTGAAGAGAAGATGAGGCATCCATATGTAAGAGTGAATGATCTAATTACATATGTGAGTCTGGAGCTCATAGGGAATGAGTGGGCAAGAAAAATAAATTCCAAAATCACTAGCATATAGGTGTCCTCGAATCCATCTGCATAGATGGAATCACTTTAGGGGAGAGTACAGAGCGAGAAAAAGATTGCATGGGAAGAACTTATGAATGCCACTGAGAAGTCAAAGGAAGAAAAACTAGCAAAGGTGAGAGAGAAAGAGAAGACAGATAATTAGAAAATAACTCATTTTTTCTTGTAGTTAAAAAAATTATGAATAATCTTAAATACTGCTGAAAAGTCAATCACAATGAGAACAGAAAACACTATAGATTAATTCTATGGCAAGGAGTACTGACTTTCTAATCTGTAAGGACTTCTATTTACACATCAGCCATCTACTCCAAGGTCACCTGAGATCTATGACCAAATCATGTTTCAAAAACAACGTCTATTTCCAGGTTGCATGTTCAACTATTCCTAGTGCATCCATTCTAACATGCAGTTGTGACTATCTGCTATATGTCAATCCATGAGATATTCCTAGATTCCCCTACCACCACCAATTCAGTATATAACACACGACCAATATCCCACTCACCTTTATTTTCCTTAAACCCTTATGGAAAAATTTCAACTCTGAATTAACCTAAGTATACACTTTTCCATGTTATTCTGACTCAACTGAGTGTGATAGGAGAAAGCCACAAAACAAGGCAGGCTGATTCTACAAAATATTCTTGCCCAGAAATGAGGTAGTAGAACATAAAGTTTAACAGAGAGTTTATCAATATGGGAGAACTCTCTTGATTTGGGATAGGTTATTGTAAGCAGCCTGGGAAGTGAGGCAAAACCCCTGCTGGAATGCATCTTGAAAACTGAGAGAAAGTAATGACCAACACAAAATGAAGTGGAAATACAGGAATTGGCATGGAAGATAGTGGAAAAAGTGATCAAAAGGCTCAGGGAAATGATTAGGACCAGACTGTTAATAAGACTATTTTTATAAGGCTAGAAATGTTGCCCAAGAACTATATTCCATAGGAATCAAATAAAAAAATTCCAGAAATCTACATGATAGCTGTCCCCTCTAGACCAGGGTAGACCATAAGACTTCACATTATAGAATTGTGCTTCATGATAATAATGGGGATTATAAAACCCAAAATAGTAATAATAAGAGGCCAGGTGGAATGCTTAACTATCAGAGTAAGAAGGAGACAGTTATTTTAATGAACAGCATTTTGGAGTGTCCATAACACAGATCATGCTGAATCACAGCTAGCTGTGGATGTTGCTTGTAAAACTATTCTATGCAAGGGCAATGAAGATGAGCAGTCAACAAAGTTTTCCCAATCTATATAATCAAAAGAAGCCAAGATTAGATGATCAGGAGACTGAGAGAAGCTGTCATAATAAAAGGCCATGATCCCTTATTTAGTTTCCACACTTGCCAGTTTTCAGATTCAGCACCCACTATGTAGAGGATAAGCTGGTTCCTCAGGAGGAAGTAACCATCATACCAATGTTTATGAAGACAATTAATCAGAGCACCTCTAATGCCACTGTGATCTTTTACTCAAGTAGCCATCTGTTGTGAAAATGGGGAGACACAGATGTTTGAAGACTGTTGGACACAAGGTTCTAGTTGACCATGATCCCTGGTGGTCCAAAACACTCCCTTAGAGTGCAGGAAAGTGGGAACTCTTTTAGAATGTGGGAGCCAGGTAATAGATGGATGCTTGCTTTAGGTCCAGCAGACAGTTGGTCCACTTTTTCCAAACCTAGTGGTCAATTTCCAGATATGTAAAATGTAAGTGAGCCAGTTGTGGTGGCACATGCCTGTAATCCCAACACTTGGGAGGCTGAGACGGGAGGATTGCAGGTTCAAAGACAGCCTCAGCAAGTAGTGAGACTCTCATCAACCTAGTGAGACCCTGTTCCAAAATAAAGAATAAAAATAGGGCTGGGGGTGTAGCGCCGAGGTAGATTACCCTGGGTTCAATCCCCTGTACCGCAAAAGAAATTTTAAAAAAGAAAAAAAAAAACAAAATAGGGCTGGGGTGTAGCTCAGAGGTAGAACACCTCTGGGTTCAATCCCCAGCACCAAAAACAAACAAACAAACAAACAAATAAATAAACAAACTAACTAATGCACTAACTAACTGTAAGTGAAATAGACATACTTGGCAGTAGGCAGACAATTTATATGGATTCTTTGGCTTGTGGGATAAAACATACCATAGTAAGGAGGATCAAGAGAAATTTCTATGACCACCTCCACCCTACCTAATCCAAAATAGAAGTTAAAACCATGATTACATTCTTGGGAAAATGTCAGAGATTAATGTAGACCTTTAAATTTAAAAAATTCAGAGATGGAATGGTATCCATCAAATCACCATTCAATTCATCACACTAATTCAACGAAAATCAGTTCTATACTGGAAAATAACAATGGATTACCACAAATTCAACCAAGTAATAACCCCATTTGCAGCTTCTGGGTAGCAGATTAGAATGGTTTAGTTTTATTTTATGTGGCTGGTTCACATTCATATACCCCAATACTGCAGCATTATTCAATTAGGGTCTAAGCCTTGGACTCTATTACTTTCCCTCTTTATGTCAGAATATAGTTTGAAAGGATCTATCTCAATTTTTCACAGAATATCCCATTGGTTCACTTTACCAATGACATCTATTAACCGGACTAGCTAAACAAGAATTAGCAAACACATTGGAGACCTTGGTAAGACTTATATAGATCCTAAGAAATAAATTCTATGAAATAAGGGATCCAGTGAAAATGTTGAGGGTTCAGTAGTCTGAAGCAGTCTGGGATATCTTGCATCTCTTGTGACTAAGGAGGAAATGAAATACTTGGTGGATTTCTTTGAGTTTGAGAGACAACATCTTCAACTCTTGGGATTAATGGTGTGAACTGTGTGACATAAAAGGCCACTTTCCACCTTCTGCCCTTCCTGTTTATACTCCAGGCCACTCTGAAACAGTTATCTGCATATTTAATCTTCTTTTTCAACTCTGAGCCTCTGTGATTGCTCATCTTTCTGCTTGATTTCCTTTCCCTTCGCCCAGCTAACTTTCAAACCTTCTCCTTCAGGTCTCATCTTAGATGTGGTCCTTCATGAACTTTATCTCACACTCCATCTCCAAACACACACACAGAGGCAAGACTGAGTCGGGGGCTCCCCTTTGGATTTCCTGTACTTATCGTTATACTGTTGTTCATCTGCAGTGTCACAACCACATATTAACTTGTCTGTATACTGCATTGGACCATGAGCTGTTTGAGATGAAGACTGTAATTTATTCAGTGTCATATCTCCAGATGATAAAGCACAAACAGGATAGTTACCCAAGAATGTTTATGGAATGACTTAATGAATAATTACAGAATATCAAAAAATGCAGTAATGTGATACATGGACACAAAACCTAGGAGGTACATTTAGTTTCCTATCAGAATACTTTAGAAAAAAATCATTTTTTACTTATATATTACATCTGAAATAAGGGAGCCAGTATAGAGTAATTAAGACTTTGAAGTCGGACGTATCTACAATCAAATCCTTTCTCTTCCACTTACTCTGTTTGGCTTTAGGCAAATTATGAAACTTTCTCTATTTTCTCCTGTATGAAATAGGTGCAATAACAGTATCTTCCTCATGGGAATCTTCTGTGGATTAAATGAAATAATACATGTGGCCTTTGATAAATGCTCAAAAGTACTAGATATTTATTTTACTAGTAGAAGTAGCAGTATTAACTGAATATCTATTTTATTTATACAGGTCAATTTTACACTTGATGTTTGACACTAATAACATGCAGGAACAGTCTCTTTTTAAAAATGTAAGCTCTCTTGCACACATATATCATGCAATAAAATTCAGTGACCAACTCACCAGTTGTTTCATCTCTTCCTTGGGTTCTTCTGCACAACCCATCTTTTATCTAATCTCTTTCAACTTTTGAACTGTGCTGCTTGATCTTTCAATTCTTGATCTGTAAAGAAGAATATATTTTTAATAATTCAACCTAAGAATCAGATCATGCCTATCACTCAACCTCTTTCTGATGCCACCAACATAAAGCTTCTGGATTTCGTTTTATCATAAATATTTCAATAAATCCATAGGTAGCTTTGGAGATTTATTTTTTAAAAAAAGAACACCCTTAGATGTTTTTTTTTAAAAAGCCCTTTAATACTTTTAAATTTCAATAATTGGGCCAAAGCTGATCTTTTATTTTATGAATTGTGAATATTTGCATCTTATTCAAGTATACTTTTTCCAGATTTTTGCTTAAATACAGAATTATTTCCAAAAGCAGGTGAATAATTTTTGAAGCTTCATTTTTAAAAGTGAAAGACAAATTCAAAAGGAGTAAAAAAGATAACCTCACATAATGTGTCTTTTGCAGGTTTTGAGAGTGATTTTACTTAGCAAGAGAAGAATTGGAAGCCAAGCAGTCTTCTGTCAGAGGTAGAAACTAAAATGACGCAGTTTTAATTTAAATGGAGACTAATGAGGTTAGCACTTGCAAATGCACCTAACTTTGTGTTGCTCTTCATGCTGCACAGCTAACTCCCTGCTACCTCTTGAAGAAAGGTCACACTGAGCTTAATTACAGCACTAGAAGTCATTTTGCTTTAGAAATATTTACTGAACTCAAAACACGTGTGCAAAGGAGACCCTCTACTAGACACCAGCAGGCTACAAGTAAGTTTAATCTCTTCGACTGAAGAGGTTAGAATCTAATGAGGAAGGTGTGTAATCATATCATTGATGTCAGTAAAAGGCAAGCTCTGGTAATGGATTGCCATTCATTGGAGCTGGGACAGTTTGGTGGTGACATTGGCATCTGATCTGGACCTTGATAGAAACGTCCTGCTTCTAACAGATGGGAATGATGAGAAAGGTCAAGATACAAACAAAAATGCGCAACATCAGTGGCACAGGACATGAAATGGAATACTGAGCAACCCAATGGAGTGAAGTGTTAGTAATGGCCACATGGCAGAATGGTCAGATGGTTGAATGAAAACTAAACCTGGATTGGCTGGTTTCCCTTAATTTGAGTACCTCCTTATGATGCTCAGGAATTTCAAGTTTTTTTTGAAAACAGAGAAAGCCATCAAAGATTGTGAGTTTTGTTTGCTGGGGTAGGGAGTGGTGGCAGAGGAGTGATATGGTAATGGGATTACACCTGTGTTAGAAAATTACTATCAAAGAACCTAAGTGATAGGTACTGCCATCCTTCTTTTCAGTGCGAACTGAGAAACTGTAAATCTCCAAATTACTAGCTTATGTCCTTTTCATATCTTCCTTCCCTTTCATCTGGAACAGCCCCTTATCTCTTATTTGATGAATGTTTGTTGAAAGTCTTTGGTTTAAAAAACAAAACACCTACATGTAATGATACAGCTCTGATACTCAAATGAGAATGCTTGTAGGTGGTGTTTTAAACAAAGAGCTAGGAAAATACCAAGGAGGAGAACCTAATTTTGATTAACAGCACAGGGAGAGGAAACAGTAAGGCTTAATAGAAGAGGATGCATTTAAGCTGGGCCTTATTTCACTGGTAAAGGACTAAAGCAAACCAATTATCCATGGAACTAGAACTTCTAGGAGAGACTAACAATGCTGAAGAGAGGAATGGAAATGGGGATGAAGAAAGGAATCCCAGGATGGATACTCATCAATTTTCTGGAGTCAAAGAACTGTCTACTTCTGGAGACACTGATTGGCAGAGGAGGACAGGACCCTGGATTGCCTTTGCCTACCCAGCTTGCTCCTCCCATCTGGCTTTCAATTCTCAGGAAAAATGTACTGAAAATCCACCATCCTGAGATAAGGAGGATACCTTCAGAACAAGCCAGACTATATCTTGATTGTACTCAGAATTACTTATTCAGTGAACCGAGTCATGTCAAGGGTTTAAAACTGAAAGTGGAGTGTTTCCTGGGTCCCTTGGCTGAGGTATGATGTGGGACTTTTGCAGACAAGACTCCATCCCCTCTGGGCAGCCTTGCTGAGTCTTGAGGGACCCGCTTGCCATGGGTCCTAAGCTTCTGTTTATTCTTGCTGCCTCTCTGTGCAAAATTAACTACTTTGCCTGACTTTTACAAGTATTCTGTTTCACTAAACTAGACCTAGGAATATTTTCAGCTAGGGGAGGCATGAATTTATTCCCTCACTTTCTAAATAAGTATGTGTATCAGTCTAAGCCCTGGCTGGAAATATGTGACACACTAAAATTCTATAATGTTTGCATAGCTTAATAAAGGGGCTATTTACAAAAATGTAGATAGGATGCAGGAAATGCACAAAAGATACTGCAATAACCTAGGTCTGGTAACGGTGGATGTTTTTACCATGTACAGCCCTCAGGTGAAAACGAGAGCTACAGTAATGGATCTGGAGTTCTAGGAGATGATCTGGTTGATACCTAGAACCAAGGGGTGCAGCCAGCTCCCAGTGGAGCCACAATACGGAAAGCAGAGGAAATCATCGACTTCCTCCCTCTTTTCTCTTGCTGATGCTCCTCATTTTCTTAACCAACCAGGGAGCCAGCGGGTAAGGAGGCCAGTAATGCAGGCCATACAGTTATTCTCACTGGGCACTAGTGGGGTAGCGAGTACATTTGAGAGAAATATAGAAGATACACAGAACAGTATGCAGAATCACAGATGATTGCCTTTAACAAATCAAAGTATTGAAAATAAAATCATAAAACAAAACATAACATATACTACCTGGGTAATCATGAGAAAATGTTATTTGTCTTTCATGACATATTTTCAAATGCCAACTTAATTCCTGAAAATTTCTTCTGCTATATATTTTATGCTCCCATCTAGACACACCAACCTAAAAATAGTATGCAAATATTGTATATTACATGTCCATTTTCTTAACTAAAAGCCACTCAAATAAGGTTAGATTTTTTATTTCCCAAAGTGGATCGACAAGTAAATGTGCCCAAATTTCTAACATGAACATTAAAGCAGAGTTATTTACTTTAGCTTTGTTGTCATACCTCATGGAAAACCCCATTTCACTCAAATGAGACATGGTAACTATGTTTTTTCAAAAGCTTAAATAAATGATATACCACTATTTTGGGGGGACATAAAATAGTTGAATTATTTTCATCACATAAGATTTCCTAAGATATATTTTATAATATCAAATTATAAAACTTACATTTCTAAAAATTTCTGAAAATATAAAAAAATGTCTTGGGATCTCATGCTTAAACTATAATTTAAGAACAATAAAGCTGAGTAGCTATAAGTACCCAATTTTTATTTGGAATCTATTATACAATTTATTTATAACATATATCATGGGGTGAAATAATAAATTAGAGGCCTAAAGAAGACCACACTTGACTCTTTGGGGCCACAAACTACATAATAAGGCCTTGGATGTGGCTCAAACCAGTGAGTCTGAAACCTAGAGGATTATTTACTCATTGTTATTGTAAAATATCCAAACCAAACAACAAAACAAAACATCACTAATCTAGAATTTTTAATTTTCCTTTAATAATCTCACAGATCTCTGAAAGATTGCACAGTAAGTAAATATAAACATATTTACTCCAAAGAGCACAGAAGGTTAAAATTATTAGCTTGTTCTAATGGGAAAAATTAAAAAGGGACAACTGTTTCTACCCAATAGTAACAGCCTACACACCATAAGCAAAGCATTAAAAGTTCAATTTCCATTTCAAAACCCTGTTTTCCTTCTCATTGTTCATAGTTGCTTTGATGTTCCTGCACTCTGACAGGGAGCATGGTTTCAGTTGGGGAAAGGAATCAATTTCTCAATGTAAATTGTGATTTACACACTTCCCTTCCTCACCTATTTTGAATTGATTTGATTCTAGAAGCGGTAAGACATGTGAAAAACACTGTTTTGCTTGATTTAATAAACACTTGGAAAATGCTTGTTGGATAAGCCTTGGACCAAAAACTAGCAATCCTGAAAGAATGTATTTTCTTGTCCTCTATCAGTGCCCTTGTTATTGTTCATGCCTCTGCTCTTTAATTAAGGTACAAAGGAATTCTTAGGTCACAGGAAGTCAACATTTCGACATATGATAACCGTCTACCTTATAATAATCTTTTTAGGAAGCATTTAATTTTGACTCCAAAGTATAGTTTATTAAACTTGCATGGTAACGGTAAAATTGATAGCTGAGCCATTTCCATAGGCCCAAAGACAGCAGTAAAACAGCAAAGTAATTTAATTTATTTTCACAGTTATATCAATAAAGTAGTTTAATTTATTTTTACAGTTGTATCAATAAGAAAATAAAAAAAATCACATTTTTAATTGTTTTTATAGAAAGGACACTGCAAGGTTCCCCCAAAGAAGTAAATATTTACTGATTCATGTGGTTTTATTAAAGAAATAACCAAAGGTAATGGAGTGAATGTTTAATCACATACTTTGTGATAGGTATTCTGTTAAACATTTCACTTATATCTCATACTCCAAAATAATCAGTATGCTCATTTGAGGACAAAAAAAATTATGAAATTTTATGGCAGTTTCTATTTTCTTGAGCAACTCTCTGCTCATCAAGATTGTAACACAAGATGAAATTTTTCAGATAGCCATCTGGTAATCATCCATTGAAAACCCTGTTTTCTGTCTTGGCAGAAATAAAATATGTCAGTAAATCTGAACTGCTATAGTTCTTGGATGCATCTTTCTGAAGCAGGATAACCCCATATGCATCAAATCTTCACGGGAGAAACAAAGTTGAATGCCTAACCAGAAAGTTTGCCATACTAGTAATCTTCTGTCATGCCAGATTCTGGTTATCAAAGAAACTCAGATCCATAGCTATTAGTGGGAAAATACCACCAAGCCCCAGAAAAAGTCAGAAGGAGTCTCAGTACTTAAGTTTCTTGTAGCCCAGTCTTCTTTAGAGAAATCAAGCCAGGTTGGGATGGGGAGTGGGTTTTTCCTAGTGAAAGTTCTCATCCAAATTCCCATTCTTGTGGTAAGTAATTGGCAGGAATAAAGAACTGACTTGGGAGCAGAATTATAAAACAACATGTTTGTCAGAATAAAAAGTAGGGTCATTACATGAAAAGTTGTCATAAGAAATAGTGAAGAAAAGGTCTAAATGTAAATTAACCAACTTGATTTGTTTACATGTGCTTATGAGTATTATGCATATAGAATATGGACACTCTCTAGTTTTTTTTAGCCATTGTAAGATGATTTTCTTTATGAAAAGTATTGGTGATCTATCATCTACATGTAGTTTTTTTTTTCTTCATTTTACCTTCAAAGTTAAGTAGCTGTGATACAAATGGTGATAACTAAAGGCAGTTATATCTGGAGCAAAAAAGACAGGTATGCAATCTGTCTCATCTCTTAATGATACTGTGACTTTATCAAGTTACTTCACATCTTTAAGCTTCATTTACTTCATTTATAGAATGGAGATAAGTATGTTATTGTAAGGATTAGAGTAATATAGATAATTCATGTAAAGTGCTTAAGACAGTTCATAAAACAGCAAGGGCAAAATAATGTTGGCTAGGATGATAATAATAATGATGATGTTAATTTTCATCAGAGATGCAACTATGCTAAATTACCAAATGAAAATAAAGAAAAATCTTCGAAATCTTTTTAATTAAGTAGCAACACTTTGAATGTCATTATCAAGGAGAATGATTCATCCTGCACATGATTTTGGTATAAAATCAGAATGTATTTCAGTCAGTCACTGGGCATGATGAAGCCTTTCTCTAATTATCCAGAACAAACTTCTAGAAAACCATATCACTGTGTGAGTGCCATCAGGTTAGCCTGGCAGTAGCACTAAATAATTGCTCCAGAGGCCTGACATGACTGTGGAGACCCAGCTGTAGTGAGCCACGGTGAGGCTCAAAAGAGCCTGGCATAATCAGAGGAGGATTTTCCATTAGACAGTCAGAAGGCAAAGCAAAATAATCTTAAAATTAGGAAGCATTTTTTTTTAGTTTAAATAAAGGGAAATATTGGAGACCTTTAAATGGCATAGGAAGTCTTGTCTGACCCGGCCTTGTATATATGTGGTTGTCTCCACTGAAATGCCCTATGCTTACCTTGCTATCTCCTGTGAGTCCTTCAGGACTCATCTCAAGCATACTTTCCAATTTAACAGGGTTGGCGTGCAAAGTGGATGCTACTTGCCACCCTACATTCATAGTCTGCTTTCAAGTTATAAGTGAAGAGAGCATTGGATTGGAATCAAAAGGCCAGATTTGAGGTTCTGGGCCCAGCACTTATAATCTATATATATAACCTTGGGCAGATTTCTGATTAAGCTTCTCCAAGCCTGGATTTACTCATCCAGAAATTGCTAATTTTAATACCTTCTCTGCCTTTCTTATAAAGTTGTTACAAAGATCAAATGATAAAAGTCAGTTAGGAAAGGAATTTATAACTACAGAGTCCCTTTATAAACAGAAACAAACATTTTTATTATTAATATAATTAGTTACCCCTAAGGCAGAATAATTCCTCAAATAACAAAACAGACTTTTACTATGGAATTTTATTTCTTCTTAACATTAGGAGCCAAATCATATTTGAGTTCATTCAGCAGGGACTTTGATGCCTCTTCTCTCCAGGGCTGGTGGCATGCTATTTTTGAGAGCTAAGGTACTACCACCCTGTACTGAAATTTTTCTCAAATTTAGAAAATTTGAACTCTACCTGGTTTTAGTAGAGATACATCATCAGTGTATCCCAATGTGTTTTAATATTCAAAATAAACAATATCATACATTTAAATACACTTTATTTAAATGTACCCATGCACGTAGTGTAACGAGTATTTGTTCTTACATCAAGCACAACTCTCTCCTATTTCCCACATCTGAGGTCGGACCAGCCCATTCCACACCAGTGCCATTGGGGCTCAGCCAGGAGAGAGGAAAGAAATGAGGAAGTACAAGATTTAAATTTTATTTATAAAAATAGTCCACCTAATTGCTCTTTGGTATGAAGTCAGTGGAGTGGGCGGAACAGGTAGGGTGAGCACTAAGGCAGAAATAGTAACACAGCGTGCCCTTATGGATAACTTTCAACATCTCTTATTATACCATGTGAAAACTGCGTCACTATGCTACTAACTATATAGACAGTAGAGGGGATGCCAGGTCGGCAAGGGCTTGATCAAAGGGGAGAGTTTCTTGAAAGTTTCTTTATTCAAGACATTAAAAACTTTTTGTTTTCCTTGTTCAATTTTGGTTTCTTTGTTTTAAGGAATAAAGAAGAGAGAGAACTATGGGTATCACAGGGTGATGGTGTGTCAGTAACTGGGAATCGGCATCCTTTCTATTGCTCATTAGGGAATAAATTAGGCCTGGGGACCTCAGATTTGCCAAAGATTCTTCTTCCCAAAACAGGTTCAACAGAGCAAGGGAGATGAAGAGACACAAATGAGTGGGTGGGTGGTACAATGGGTGCCTTATTGGTAACTTGTATGGACAGATGATGGAAAACCATTCTTCCCTGTTTCATTGTTGGCACTACCAAAATCCTAGAATCTTGGTATCATAGCATGACTCACAGATAGAGAGAATCCCATGATCAAATGAAGTTAAATTTCCCACATTCATGGACCAGGAACTCCTAGTTTATAATTAAGCTAATCTAAAAATATTTAAATACAATATTTCTTTCACAGTTGAATTATGGAAAGGGATTCATCCATACTGCAATAAGTTAAAGTTTGAACTTTTACTCTATACCAAGAATGTTGATGATATAGTTGCATTGATTAGCTCATTTAATTCTGATACAACTCTATAATTTAATCATAATTATTATCTTGGTCTCACAGATGAGAAATCTGAAACATGGAATGATTAGGAAACATGCCCAAGTGATTAGAGAACATTCACTCAGTTAAAAGGTGGATGCAGGTTAAAAGGTCAGTCAACCTGAATCTGAGATCACATTCATAGTCCATCAACAGATGAATGGATTACAAAATTACAGGAAATACACACAATGGAATTCTACTCAGCAATAAAGAAGAACAAAATAAAAACATTTGCAAGAAAATGGAAAGATCTGGAGAACATTATGTTAAGTGAGATTAGCCAATCACAAAAAAAGAAGGGACATATGTTTTCATTAATATGCACAACCTAGGGAGTAGTAGGGACACAAAAGGGACTCCAATGATAACAGAGAACCCTCAGTGGTACAAGGGAAGGGGTTAGGGTTAGGGGAAGGGCAAAAAAAGAAGTGAATCTATGGAATTACTATCATAAACAATGTGTACATATGAGATTATACCAACATCATTTTCAATGCTACATGTGGGGGGAGGCAGGGGGAGGGACACTAAGAGCTGTGTGCATGTATGTTAACACCAAACTGATACTCATTGTGATGTGAAACTACAATGCACCAATAAAAACATATTAAAAAAATTAATCCCCTTATATATTCAAGCAATAATTATATCATAAACATTAATGTTCATTATGATGCAAAAAATTTTTGATTTAATGTAATTAAAGGTAAAATCTCTAATACAATAATTTATATATATATATATTTATTTATTTATTTTTAATTCTTTATTTTGAAATAGGGTCTCACTAAGTTGCAGAGGGCCTCACTAAGTAGCTGAAGCTGGCTTTGAACCTGCGATCCTCCTGTCTCGGCCTCCCAAATACTGGGATTACAAGCATATGCCACCATGCCCGGCTCTACAATAATTTTAAATAATTAAACTTACTGGTAGTTGTCAGACACCTTAGAGGGAAGTAGAGCCTTTTAATTTTTTCAGAAAAAATAAAAGTTTTCTATATAAATACCTTAGAGTTATGATAAGATCAGGCTATAATGTAGGGAATCCAATTACATACTTGGAAGATAAGAATTCTCTGTTTTTAAATGAATAAGGCAGCATGGCAATCTAGAAGAAAGTTTCTTGGCTTCTATTTAAACAAAATGAAACTTTACTATGTGTGGTTTAGTCTCATGATTATCCTGTAGATGAACCTCAGAAATAAAAAAAAAATCTGGAAATCCTCTGAAATGCAAATAGCTGTGCTCATGCAAAGCTTTCCAGCACTAGCTTTCTTTACCCGACAATTATTTTAACCAAAAGTTCCTGGGAAGTTGAGTAAGGGACTTTTTAATAATTTTGAGCATGCCCTTCTAGCAAAGTAAAATAGTTGAGATTTGGTTTGTTTAATCAGCACCCCTCTTTGCATCAAATAGTTGTTTCGATAACTGCTTTTTGGGGGTCAGCTGCACAAGATCTTCAGATTATTATTGAATAACTCCTATTAAATCCCCTGCATCACTGCCTGACCTTACCTGCTAAGGAAAACTGCGAGCCCTTTCTTACAGAGAGTCACTGCTTACATTGAAAAATGATTGGATTTGTGCACTGAGCCATAGTCTCTTCCATAAATTTACAGAAAACATCTATTTACTGAGAATATCAGTTCCCGACTCTGGAAACCATGGGTCAGTCAAAGCTGATTGTCACTAGCCTAGAATGATGCCTTTCAGTAACTTAGCAGCATAAATGGACACTCAAACATCAAACAGTGTTAAACTGTATGCCTGTCCAACGAGGCCCATTCTAGCTGGATCTCTTTCTACTTATATATTAGGCATTTCGTATTCTAAGTCCCTCTTACTTTTTCTAAAAAATATGGCCAGGATTCAAACTACAGCATGCTATTCTTCCTCCTCCTGGAATTCCACTTCAATCAATTACATTTTAAGAATTTGAATTCTGAGTTCATTAGGATAATATTCTCTATTGGTCCAGGTCTGACTTACCTTCACATAATGACCACTCAAGAGATAACTCTTCAATATAATGGCTTTTGCAAAGTTATACTATGTGGCTAACAAATCATTTTGGGTGTTATCATGACTTTTCACACACATACTAAACATGTTATAAAAAGTGATAATTTTATATTCTGAGGTCAGGCAAAAGACATTCATCAATTCACCTGAAAGATCAGTTCTAGTTAAAGGCAAATAAATGTGAACAGTGTGCTATCTTTGGATAACCTCAAATAGTGTTTCTTAGTGTATTTTATAGTTATTTAGCTGTTCAGTATGCTATATCTATGTTTTCAAGTCTTTTGTGTGTAGTTTTATTTTTTAATTTTACGTAAGAATGTTTCTCTGTACCACAACTTTATTTTGAAGAGCATAACCATGGGTTCCCAAAAGTTAAATTATTTGTGATAAAATAGTGCAGAAAGAAGAAAAAGTATAATTAACCTTCACTATATTATATTTTATATATGGAATGAATTCTATTCCAAATGAGTTTAAATCTCTGAAAATTGTTCAGTTGTATTATTCAAAGATAAAATACATTATAATTTTCTCCATTAAATTAATGATTTTTGTTGTTTTTATTAAAATGACTTTTCATTGAAAGGCAGGGTTTTTAAGAACATACACATGTTAGCTGAGGAATATACACGCACAAACATTTATACAAAATATTGATTCTTCATAGTAATGACCAAAAACCTCATAATATTATTTCTTTTATGATTTTTGGAATAAAATGGAATGGAATACATACACATGCATTCATTTGTAATATGAAGTAGACTTGCTTGTTTTGTGTTTGCTCACTTGCAAAACCCTTGTGACTTTCCCCCAGCTGTAGTTCATATACTGATTGAAGATTTGGAAACTTGGAACCCAATATTCTCTCCTTCTGTCCTGCAACTAGTTGAAGTTTTTCAATTTGAGAAAAGCTAAGTCACCTTTTTCATCTGACTTCTTTAACTATAAGATGAGGATGATGATAAATGCCACTCGTTTCATCCTCTACTTCATAGCAATGTTAAAAGAATTAATACGATAATATAAAACAGTTCTAACTCCTTAGAGACAGTGTGCTGCATAAATCAAAGGTACTATTGTAGTATTACTTCAATAATACAAGAGGTGATAGTAGAAGAATAGCATTTATCCATAGATTTCCATATGAAAATAGTCAAGGTAATATGAACCTTACAGTCAATTTAGATGGTTGGCATTATTGAGCTAATTAATTTTTAAAAAGTATTTCAAATGAGAAAGAAATTTAAAAGTTAATGATTGCACATGCTCAGAATTCACCTTTAAGCTCAGTCTCCTTGGTGATATGGCTTTATTAGAAAGTCATTTTACTATATATTATGTTAGATACATATGAATATATATATATGTATATATACAGTTAACTCAATGTATTATTATTTAGTTTAATTAAGAATTTTATCAAACTCCTGAATAAAACAATATTCTAAAACAATACAGGAAAAAAACACTTAGTCACACATTTTATATTGAACATTGAGAATACGTGAAATAGTTAAAACTAACCTGGGGCAAGTCACCATTTATTTTAAATTTTATTCTGCCAGATAATTCTATAGAACAAAAAAAAAACATTTGAAAAGATGCTAAGAAACCAACAGATATAGTTGTATATGTAAAAGAAACAGGATTTTCTCATTGGATAGAGCAAAAGACTAATATATTTTCAAAATGTAACAACTAAATAAAATCAGAGTAGTCTTCAAGTTTTTTTTCAGTGTACTGCAGCACTGTATTTTCCTTAAAACACCATGTAAAGCAGTTAAATTAAGAAAGGCAAATGCAAATAAAGAAAAAGAAAGGGAGAGAAATACTATAAAAGTAATGAGGATAATGAGATTGCAATACTGTTTGATGAACACCTCTATATTGATATGGAAATCTTTGAAATATGATGGAAATAATAGACATTACAAGTGATTGGTTCCTTCACAATATTAAAGAATATTAAGTTGAAATAAAGATGTGGTTTTCAGTGGAACTCAGTCAATTATCAGCATGGCTAAATCAGAAACGAGCAGTATTTGAAACTGTTAAATATTCCACAGAATCCTGGCTAATAGCATCTTAGTATTATTGAAATTCAAACAATTATCTTTGAAAAGAATGAAGTGATTTGCAGAAGCTTTTTGAAGTAAACAAAGGGAAGCAATAGGGGGATTTGAACACCTATAATGAGATGTTACCTGGTTGAATAATTATAATAAGAAAATGGAGGTGCAGGGTGGCTATAGAATTAGGGAAGGCTCCCTAGCTGCCAGGAGATTCCTGTGTTGATAGAGCTACCAACACAATCCATGGCCATACCCTCAATCCTTCACAGTTAGAAATTTGTTTTTGTTTTTGGTAATGTGGATTGAACCTAGGGGCATTCTACCTCTGAGTTATGCCCCCAGTTCTTTTTATTTTTTTTTAATTTTGAAACAAGCTCTTCCTAAATTGCTGAGGGTCTTGCTAAGTTGTTGAGACTGGCCTTAAACCTGTGATCCTCCTGTCTCAGCCTCCCAAGTACTGGGATAACAGGCATGCTCTACTGAGCTTGGCTTGTTTTTGTACAAAAGGAATGGATAAACCTCTCAAGGCCAGGTCTACATTAACAAAGGTTGACATATAAAAGTAGAACCACACTTTTATGAATTTACAATGACAAACACAACTATCAAGAGAATGGCAATTGCAGTCTCCAGTCATTTCTCTTTTTCTCCTTGTAATCATACTATATGAGTACATACAATGGTCACTAGAAAATCTGTCAGGCTCTGCAGTTGTCCATGTGAAAGAGAACTGTAGTGGAGAGACAAAAGAGGTGCACATATTTCAGATGGAATCTGGTGCCCAAATCGCCAGCTCTTGCTGGGGGGTCTAGCCCTAAGTGATGAGGGTAGGAAAGGAATGGAGGAGGTTGAAGAAGTAGAGTCAACATCGACAGAGAATGCTTTCTAGAAACTGGAATGTCAGGGGAGCAGAGACATAAGGCTTGCAGAAGGATGCCAGAAAATCACTGAAGTGTGTTTTACTTGGCAGTATAAATATTGGCAATGCTCGAGAAACTGTAACGGAGGACTCGTGAGTAGCATCTACAGCAGCAATAGGACCAAGATGTACAGCTGTTTCTGCTGTGATTTGGGTATGGTTGTCCCTCTAAGTTCCATGTGCTAGAGGCTTGGTCCCCACAGTACTGAGAGAGAGGAAGAACTTTAAGAGTTAGGCTGGTGGTTGGCAAATAGTTCACAAGGGCACCGTCTTCATGAATAGATTAATGTCTTGTAAAGAGACTGGAGTAAGTCTTGTGAAAGTTAGTTGTGTCTTGTGAGATTGAATTAGCTATCATGAAAGCAGGTTGTTATACAGCAAGGTTACCCCTGGTATTTTGACTCTTCCACATGGTCCCACCATGTGATGACATCCACTCTGAGGCCCTAGCCAGAAGCCAAGCAGAAGTCAATGTCATGCTCTTTCGTCTCCAGAACTGTGAGCTAAATAAGCCTTTAATTTTAATAAACCATTGTTATGGCAGCATAAAAATGACTAAAACACTTCCCATCAAATTGATAGCTAGAATTTGGATGGATCTACCATCCACCAACCTGCTATAGGACTTCCTTGTTCCTCTATGCCCTGAAGTTTCATATTTTAGGTGAACACTTTTTACTTCTATTTTTAATGTTGCTGATGCCTACACTCATGAACTCTGGTCATTTGAAGCTATCCTCACTACCTCCAGTATAACTGCCTTCTCCAGGTGGCTCTACTTCTTACTCTATAGCCTGAGTCTATTCTACAACAGCTGTCCCTGGGAAGACTCATTCCTCATGCATCAGAGATGAGCTAATTCTCATTCTCATTCTCTCTTTCCCTCTCTCCCTCTCCTTCTCTCCCTTTCTTCCCTCCCCTCTAGAGACCATGGTGTAGTCAATTCTCTCATTCCCTAACATGCAAGATCTATATGCTCAGAATTGCCTTTTAACTTCACTTTTAACAATCATGAATCCAGAGATTTACATGGCCCAGTGTCAGAGAGGAATCTTAATCATACACATCCACCTCAAGTAGTTTCTCCCCCGCCCCCGCTGAATGTTGCATGACATTTTGATGCACTGCAGAGGAAGATAACACTTATTTTAAAAATATTATCACCTCCTTCCATTCATATCCCTAACCAATATAGATGACCTATTATTCTTATTCAAAATTTCTTTTGAAAAAAATCAATTTTCCTCCACATTCCTAAACTTTTACTCCCTACTTATGATCTTCCTTTTCTCAATTTTGCATCTTGGATATGGCAAAGATGGAACCTCCTTGACTTGAGCAAGCCCAAGGAAGGCTGAAAATATTCACCTGTTAATGTCAATCCCACCACACCTTCACAGCCAGAGATGCTGTGGCTTCTCTGAGTCACCCAACCCTTCAGTTCCTGGCTTTGGGGACAATTCCTTAGTATCGCTAGTATCCATGCTTTACTTTCTCTTGCCAGAGAAGAGTAATAATTTCTTCTCCTACCACAGAATACATCTGGGGAAACAAAATGTGAGAATGGATGTAAAAATAGTCAGATATGATTTGAGGGAGGAGGAAGAAGCACTGTTATTTGCACTCTTTGCATTACTATGGTGACAATTCTACACTAATAAATGAGAAAGGTGAGGAATCTGATACACTTTATAAAACATATCACTGCACCATTACTGTGCACAGCCCTGACATAAGCTCCTGAGGAAAAGAAGACCAAGATAAAAGAAAATATTAACAAGGGATTTCTAAAATAAAGCAAGTGGAAAAAAGTGCTTGTAACTGAAGCATGGGAGAAGAATTCCTTGAAAAAATGTGAATTATTGGGCTGACTTATAAGTGGAAAATAAAAGATTAGACTGGCTGCTAAGGGATCTGAAACTTATCAGAGATCTGGGAGGAAATTTACCAATCATAAACAAAAATAATAAACTCCCTGCTAGGACTGCAACTCAGAAAACAGGGTCTCTGAGGACCCTGAAGATGCTGCTTTTATTCTTCTGTAAAATGAGTGTTATGATCGAAAGAAAGCAAAATGTCCCACTAAGAAATACAGAAAAACAACTACGGGACTGACAACAATCTCTGAACTATCTTCTAAAAGTAAGTGTATTTTGGCAAGAGGAGAAAGTTCTTGGGATGTTCTGCATTAGTGG
Organism: Glis glis; assembly: GCA_004027185.1. NCBI lineage: Eukaryota > Metazoa > Chordata > Mammalia > Rodentia > Gliridae > Glis > Glis glis. The sequence continues at coordinate 45,324 of PVJS01003627.1, forward strand.
AAATGGGCAAACGGAGTATGAGTAAATTAAATTACTAATTTATTGTTTTAGATGAAATACTTTAAGGCCATAATTCCTAGAATATTTCAGGTTAACACTTCAACTGTAAGAAAAATCCCACACAAATGTTGTCAAGTCATAGAGACAGGTAACTGAGTGCTATTTTCTCATTGTCTGTAGCAAAGATTTCCTAACTACTGTGAGGAAATTGTTAAAAACTACAGATTTTAGGGCCTTAGTTCCAGAAACCCTGATTCAGAAAGAATGGGATAGAGTGGGGGGAGCAAATTTCAAACAAGCACCCCTGGTGCTCCTAATGCGGGTGCTACATTAGTGGCACTCTTAGACACTTGCCTAAGGAATCAGGCCCTAATATTTTTTAAATTAGGCATTCAAAGAATGCAACATTCTAAGTTTGAATTATCTTTTCCATCTTACCTCTCACTACATATATCCCCACAACCTTTCTCTCCAGCCACCAGCCTACTGACCATCACATTCCATGCCTCAATTTGGAAGGTTCCTTCTCATTTCAAGGCATCAAAATTCTATGAAGAGGGTAGCCTTTGCATTCAACAATGATACCATCTTTCATTTCAAAGTACATTCTATGATTTGTATTTTAAAATACTCTGTTGTTATTTACTCCTTAGTTCATTAGATCTTGCATTATAAGTTACAGTGTGTTAGCGCTCTATCTGCTTCTTCCAGTTGGTTTTAAGCTCTTTGGGGACAAACATATCCAAGCATTTCAAAAACTATTTGTTTAATTAAATTACATAATGATTCAGATCTGGTAGCTCAATATCTTCCTATTACATTAAGGGAAGAAAGCAAATCTCAGTTGATATAAGTAGAATTTGAATATTTGATCAAAGGGAGTCTAGGAGTTCCCAAATGATAGTTGCTTACTCCTCAGGGTGTTTTCTGGTGTTACACTGCTCAGATCCCAGAGAACTTATTATAGGACCAAGTACCTCTGCTCTACATAAAGGTTGGAGGACCATGGAGGATTATTTACCAGTACCCAGCTGGTATCAGCCTCTTAGGGAATTGCTAGGCTGAAGAGAACTGCCCTACCGAGCAGGGCAACTCTTACCCCTTTCCTTGTGTGGTCTGCATCCAATGACTGATCCACGTGGGGGAAATGAAGGCCTAGACCTCTATCCCTAATGCATAATAGCCTGAAGGGTCCTCACAACTTTAGATCTGTCTGCAGTCAGCTGAGGCTCACACTAACGCTCCATGGCAGCTGGGCATCTCCCTCTGCTCAAATCGTTCACTTTTCTTCCACTGCCACTGGTCTTAAGAACACTCACTAAAACCAGGTGTGGTTGTGCACAGCTGTAATCCCAGCACCTAGGAGGCTGAGATAGGAGGATCACAGGTGCTAAACCAGCCTCAGCAACCTAGCTAGACTCTCAGCAACCTGAAGAGAGACCCCGTTTCAAAATTTAAAAAATAAAAAGGACTGGGGGCATATCTTAGAGGTAGAATGGCCCCAGGTCCAATCATCAGTAACACACACACACACACAAAACAACAACAACACACTCACTAATTTTTTTTTCCTCTTTCATCCACTGACCAGTTACGCCAGGGGAGGGGTGTAGGTTATAGAAATCGAAAGAGAGTGCCTGGTGAGAGCGTGCATGACATAATCTGTTGGGGAAAGGGTACAAGATATGAGTGACTGCTTCACCAAGAGTTCAGTGGAGACAGGCTGACAGCTAGCACCGCCTCTCTCAAGGTGCTTTCCCAAGCAGTGCCTCCTCTCCCTCATCCATCCAGTGGGGGCGGGCTACATGAGTGACACGTATCCTTTCCACAGAGCCCTCAGTTTCACACCAGTTGTCTCTGAGATAGAAGTTTTATATATTAGGCTGCCGAGCAGGGCATCATCAGCATCAGCTTGCTTAGCTTGTGTGTGTGACCAGCATCCCAGGGAGCGACTGTCCTGGTGCACATTTCAAGGAAGTAGCTTTCTACAGATAACGCTACTTTGCCCTACTTCCCAGTGCACATGGGAGAAAGTCAGGGTCCTTCAGGATATTTTTACTCAGGCTTACTCTCCTTGTTCCCTTAGCTTGGCTAGGTTTGGGGGTAACAGAAACCGGGCATTCAGGGGCATGATGTTTTACTATTCCTGTTTTCTTTGGGGACAATACAGTGCCTTAATTCCTTTCTCTAAGTCAGTTTCTGGGAGAACCTCATTTGCACCATTACTTATATATGTTGTCCTTATGCCTATAATACTCTTCATCCCTATATAAGTAGCATGCACATTATGAGAAACAGTCTACAGATGTTTCATGTCAGCTCTGCACCCAACTACTATACACACATTCTTCATGTTAACGCTTCAAACATCCCCAAACTGTATGTGCTACTGGCACATTCATGCCTTCGGATCTCAGTTCCAATATCACCTCTTTGGAGAGCCCTTTTCTGACTATCCTGTAAGGAATAGCTGACCCCATCCACTGACACCATTAGGACTTCTTAAATTCTCAGTCCATTTTCATACTACTAGAAAAGAATACATGAGAGTGGGTTATTTATTTATTTATTTGCAGAACTGGGTATTGAACCCAGGGGCATTCTACCTCCGAGCTATACCACCAGGTCTATTTTTTATTCTGTATTGTTTTTATTTTTTGAAACAGCATCTCATTAACTTGCGGAGGGCCTTACTAAGTAGCTAAGGCTGGCTGCGAACCTGTGATCCTCTTGTCTCAGCCTTCAAAGTATTGGTATTACAAGCATGCGCCACAACACCTGGAGAGACTGGGTAATTTATAATGAACAAAAATGTATTGATTCCGAGTTGCAGAGGCCAGGAAGTCCAAGCGCAAGGCACCAGCATTGGGAAAGGGCTTCTTTGCCACATCATCATATGTCAGAAGGTGGGAGGGCAAGAGGGCATGAGCTGTTTCAAGAGGGCATGAGCTGTTTCATAATGGCATTAATGTATTCTCTGACTCTGCCCTCATGACCTAAACACACCCCAGCGGGCCCCACCTTCCAACACTATCACATTAGGGATTAAGTTTCCCACACACAAATTCTGGGGAGACATTCAAACCATAGCACATATCATGCATTTATTTTAATTCATAGCATTTATCACTCTCTGAAAGTATATGTCTCATTTATTCACAGACATATGTTTTGTACCTGGTAGAAAGCAAGCTATGTAAGGTTGGGGACTTTGTCTTGTTCACTGCCTTAGCTCCAGTGCCTAGAATAGATGGTAGATCCTCAAAACTTAATTGTTAGCTGGGCGTGGTGGCGTACGCTTGTAATCCCAGTACTTGGGAGGCTGAGACAGGAGGATCGCAGGTTCATGGCCAGCCTCAGCTACTTAGTGAGGCCCTCCGTGACTTAGTGAGACCCTGTTTCAAAATAAAGAATAAAAAAATAGGGCTGGAGATGTAGCTCAGAGGTAGAATGCCCCTGGGTTCCATCCCTGGTACCACACACACACAAAAAACTTAATTGTTGAATGAGCAAAATTTAACCTTATTTAGGCATATGGAGTATTTTTATAAGCAGATCACTTTTTCCTAACCTAAATTCTTAGAATTTTATTTCCCCAAGAAATCACTTACTTCTTAGAATGAAAGTGTTTAAAGTAGCTAATAGATAAATTGGTATAAAGCAAAGACTGTGTGCATCCCACATGGGAAAAGTTCTGTAAGCAGAGTTGACAGATTCTCAGAAAAAGAGAAAACTCATTTTAATAAGTGAAATAGTCTCTGGCCAAATTAGCAACTCTGCAACAAATGGCGAGTGCGGCATATGATGAATCGCAATATACTGTGATTCTGGGCATTTACCAGTGTAATATGACATTAAATTCTGGAGGGGGAGCTTTTTGAAAAATCAGTGTGAGGACTCCCACTGTCGAGGCTGCAGCTGTTCTATGGAGTGGCAGAGAGATGTTCACCAGAATTTTGAACTCTGTCTAACAAGCCCCTCCAAGCTTGTGAACTCCCTGCCGCTTGCCTGTTAGCCTCCTGTCTGGCAGAAAGACTGCGGCCGCTGCGCTGACATTCATCACTGAGAGCTCTGGCCCGGTGCTGCCACTCCCAGGCCGGCATGCTCACTCAAAAGCAGCATGTCGAAGCACTAGACAGAAGTTGTCTCTGGGGTGGTGAGCAGTGGAGGGGAGGAGGCCAGGATATTAAGAAAGGCAGGGTTGTTTTTTTTCTTCTTCTTCAATATGATGCCATTCTAGTTTAAAACCACAGAAAGCATTTCAAGGAGGTTTACAAAACTATCCCAAAAAGAGAATGCATTTCAAATGTTCCATTTGATAGAAAAAGAGAAGAAACTTATTTGGGGCATATACTAGTGAATGAGATATTCTCCTACAACAGTGAAGAACCCAGGAGTAATCACTTCCAGAATATGGAGATGCCCCCTGGCACAGTAGCTTCTAACACCAGATTTGATGTTGCTATTGCAACCTCCAGACAACCAAAGTGCAAAAGAGAAGATAGATACCTTCAGAAGTTAGTCCTAAAGTTGGGGACAAATTAAAGTTGGGGGAAAGTATCCCATCAAAACAAAACAAAAAAATACCTCCACAGATAATCAGACGAGCTATAGCTAGCATGAACATTATGAGAACCAGCAAACGCTTATTCAGTGTCTGGTCTGCACCCACTCTTACACAGGCGTTCCTCGTGTCCATCTCCAAAGCTCGGAGGTCATTACTTGGTGTGCATTAGTGAAAAATGAGGCTGAGAGAAGTCAGGTGCATCAGCCCAGTTTATAAAAAGCCCTGGACGATCTGGCCACTGCCGCCTTTACCATCTCATTTTTCCCTTGTTTCCCCTATAGCAAATTAAGTTTTCATGCCTGGCCTTCTCCTGCTCTCAGAAGGCAATGAGTGCCAAGCCACACATCGTAGTACATGTGTGCCTGTAATCCAAGTACTTGGGAGGCTGCAACAGGAGGATCAATGGTTCGAGACCAACCTCAGCAACTTAGTACAACTCTCAGCAGCCTAGCAAGCTACTGTTTCAAAACAAAAAGAAAAAAATAAATAAAAAGGGCTAGAGGTGTAGCTTGAAGGCAGAACACCCCTGAGTTCAATCCTTAGTACAGGAAGGAAGGAAGGAAGGAAGTGCTTCTGTACTTTAGAAGTTTCTAATCTGATACTTCACATATTTGGAATAGTCTCCCCCCCATTCTTTGTATTCCAATGGCTATTCATCCTTAGAGGTGGTTTAAATGCTTCTTCACCTGGGAGGTCTTTCCCTTTCCCGATTTGCCTTACACCTGCATAGGGCATTCTACCTGGCACTGAACAAATTTGAGGAAAAAATATATTTGTAAATATATTTCCTTTATATATAAATTTATATACTTATAGATACTTTATACATGTGTTTGTATATATATTTTTTGTAAAAGCACCTTCCAAGTAATATTGTAAACATATTTATACTAATTATTATTTATTTGAAATTCAACTTTAACTGAGCATTCTGTATCTTATGTGTCTACCAGGCCTCCTGAACTTCTGTATCCCTTAGGTCTTGTTATCATGGCCTGTACTTCAACCCATTTCCCACATTTCAATTATCAATTATTTGCAGAATTACTCTGTTTAATATCTATCTTCCCCACTAAACAGTGTCCTAGTATTTACCGTTGTAATTTCAATAGCAGTAATAGTGTGTGACTTATAGTTAGCGCTCAGCAAATCTGACCTGAATAAATGATGATATAGCACCATGATCAAAACTCCAGCACAAGTTATCCCAAAGTCCATCGATTTTTCACCCTTGTAGATGGTGGTATATGAAAGTAGATATTTGTTACAATGTGCATCATATACATTTATAAATTGAAAAGCCAATTCCAAAGGTCACAGTGATAAAAGAAGAAAATGCTATCAAATCATAATCCCTTCCTTAATTTTGATAATGTCAACTGCTCGTTCTCTATCCTAAATATCTTCTCAGTAAAATTGTTGAAACTCATGATGTTTCATTTTATGTGACAGAAACTTAAATATAGCTCCCCGCAGGATCTGGATATGGCTATTTCCTTTATTGGAACACAGTCTCAATGCTGAAAATATGGCACGCAGTGTTGTTATTGGTTCTGTTCATGAACAAGAATTTCTAAACCATGCAAAGATGATTTAGAGATCCTATATCTTGCCAAAGGCTTAACATTTCCAAACAGGCTTTTGCACAATGAGGTGTAAAGTTCATGGGCTGCTGTTGCAATGAGCTTTACATAAGCAACCTCCAGGAACTGATTCAATAGCCAACTCTAAAATTTTGGATGGCCAAGACCCACTGTGCTGCTGTCAACTTTGGTTAAACTGGTTATATTATTTTTGTATACAAAAGCAGAGAGTACTGAGGATAAATGATATTTTCTTCAGAAAAATTCTATGATAATAGTATTCCTTTTTAAAAGATTAACTGAAGTATAATTGATATACAAAATAATCACATATATTTAACCCATACATTTTGATGATTTTAGACATGTGCCCATGATGCTGTCACTGCAATCAAGACATTAACATTCTATTACCTCTAAAATCCAGGCGTGTTCTTGTGTGTGTGTGTGTGTGTGTGTGTGTTAAAAACACAACATGAGTTCTATCCTCCTAACATATTTTAAAATGCATAATAACATAGCATTTACTACAGGGATGAGAGTATTCCTATACCAATACAAAGGAGAGCCTCTCTCTGATGACGAGACCATTGTTGGGAGAAAGGGAAATTTGTCATATATGCAAATCCAATCCACTAATTGTCACCAAGAATATTCCCAGTTTTTTGTTTCGTTTTCATTTGTTTTTGCCTATTATGTACAAATGAGGGGCTTCATGATATCCTGGCATGATAACCTTCAGTCCCTCCTCAACGACTGTTGAACCTCTTCTATTTGTATAAATTCCCCAAAGAGTTCATGTTCTTCAACTTCCACTTAAGTTCTTCTCTCTGATCTACCCATCTGCATCAGTTCTAAAATCTGCAACCAGACTCTAAAATCCACACTGAGTTTAGTTGGGATTAGTACTGAAGACAGCACTGGAGAGTTGCAGGCTCCACCTCTCCTTCATTCAGAGCAAATGCTCATATGCACTGTGCCTCTTTCTACCATTTTGTAAACAGCAAAATTAATACTTGCTCTATTTGTTTCTCATGTCTTTTTGAGAACATGAAATGAGTTAATAAGTGTGAAAGCATATTCAAAAAGTTGAAAGTGCTAGACAGCTATATGAGATTCATAATTCTCTCTGAACATGATGTTACCTTGTATTATGAGACCTCTATTTAGAAAGATAAGAGCAAATATAAATCTACACATTCCAGTACAAGCAAATGATAGAACTTAAAAAAGTCATTCATTCTTTTTGAAAAGATAAACCTATTTGGAAATTACATATTATTTGATTTGTTTTCAGATCTGAAACAATCACCCATAACGTTGCCTCTGGCCATAATTAGTATTAGAAACATAAGTCATTTATCAAATACATGCTGGTAAATTATCAAGAGTGTTTCAAAAGAGACTGTGTCCAAATCTTTTTCACTTAATGAACAAAAATAAAAAGACTGGGTCTATAAAATATATAAATATATGTTTTTTATTAATACAATTTAAAAATATACGGGTTTTTATTAAACTTATGTGAAAACTGAGAATTCAGTGCTTTATTATTATTTCTTAAATCTTTATGCAATAATAATGAGAAGAACCTATGTACCCTGAGGTACACCACTGGGGATACTGAGGATCAAGGAGGTGAAACATACTTCCTAGAAGACCAGACCACAGCTCAAATCTGTTCATGCTTCTCTACTCTTGGATACTAACTTATCTTCAGGGTTCAATAAATATCATAGTCACTATTTAAAAATTGCTCCAGATATAGTGAATTAAACAAATTAAATGAGTATCATTTGAAGAAACAAAATAATGTTTGGGAATTAAATAAGGAAAATGTATTGTGTTGTGAGGCACGAGTAAGGGGATTTGGTTAGAGAGGTAAGAAGACAAATAGATATTTATACTTTTAAAAAAGATAATTACATTTGATAGAATAAAAATGTATTGAAATCCTCCTATATCACTGGACTACACCCATAGGAATATTGACAGGATATCTATCTACACAAACATAGTCACATACAGTTGTATACACACGTTAAATAAACACACACATCCATCATACAGCCATGCACTACATAACAACATTTTAGTTAGTCATGGACTACAAATGCACTAAATGGTCCCATAAGATTATAATGAAGCTAAAATATTCCTACTTCCCGAAACTTCACAGTGAGCAGAAGCTTTTGCAGAACTCAACAGCTCCTTAAAAAGTTGGAAAGCATGGACTCCAAAACCAAAATGTTTTCATTAACAGAAAAAAAAATAATGTTTGTGGTGTGATATCTTCTTCCAAGCCAGAATCGCCATTACATGCCTATTTTTCTGTAATGAAAAAAGGAACAAACCAAGCAAACCTCTATGAACCTATTGCTAAAAACGGTGACACCTCCTCAGGAAGAATTTCAGGAGGGATTCCAGAAAAAGGTATCACTATCCAGGGTGATGGCAGCTCTGTGAATTGTGAGTTCTTGCTCTCCAAGATCTCCCAGTGAGACAAGATGCAGAGGTGGAAGACATTGAAATTGATGATCCTGACCCTAGGTAGACCCGGGCTAATCCATAGGTTTGTGTCTTAGTTTATAACCAAAAATTTTTAAAAAATTTAAAGTTTTAAAAAATAATAGATAAAGTTTACAGAATAATGATATAAATGAAGAAAATACATAACTGTACACTGTGTTTGTTTTACAGTTAAGTATTACTACAAAAATGTCAAAAAGTTTTAATAATTAAAGTTATTATAAAGTTAGTTACAGTCAGCTAATATTAATTTATTATTGAAGAAAGAAAATATAATTTTACTGTAGCCTAAGTGTTCAGTGTTTATAAAGCCTGTAGTCGTGCACAGTGAGGTCATAGCCTCCACATCTACTCATCTCTCACTCACCAACTCACCTAGGGGAGCTTCCAGTCTTGCAAGCTCCATTCATGGTAAGTGTCCTATACTAGGGTACCATTTTTTTATCTTTATGCCATGATTTTACTGTGGCTTTTCTATTTTTAGTTATGGTTAGATACACAAATATTTACCATCATGTTATAATTTTTCACAGGATGTACAGATTCATATCCTAGGAGAAATAGGCCGGTATGGCCATGTGGTATATACAGCCTATGAGTAATTGACTACACAATTTAGGTTACACAATTTAGGTGTAAGTAAGCTCTATGATGTTCACACAAAGACAAAATCACCTAATGGAGCATTTTTTAGAACATATCCCCATCATTAAATGAGGAATGATTCATTCTCTCTCTCTCTCCTACATATAGAAGGAAAAGCAAGAGTAAAGAAATCTTTAGATTTATATATCTGTATGAGTTTGAGTTTATGTATATATATATATATATATATGAACTATAAATCTATAAAATCTATAGTAAATCTATAAAAACTAGTAAATCTATAAAAATAGTAAACATTGGTTTTCTCAGAAAATACTAGTTGAGCATTTATTATATGTCAGCCAGGTGTTGAACATACCCCTGAGCTTATTTAAATGAAAAACTCAGCATTTTTCAAGGGACTGATCAATGAGTAGAATGATTAAGGCATGCAAATTAACATGGAAACACAATTTCTGAGTAGTTCTTTGAGAATTTGGGGGCATTTTATTTAACATTATTCTGTAAAAACAGGGTCAGAATGTTTAAAAATTAAAATATTATAGTGACACATACTAAGCTACATTATAAAGAACAAATTTATATATGGAATATTTAGATCTTCTTTGAAAAAAAACATGGAAGAGGGTTGTGGGGGAAAATCACTTCTTTTGCATCTTTCAGTCTTAAGAAACCAAATGAATATTAAAATGTCTTATTTCTTTTTTTAGGATGTCTTATTTCTTTTTAAAATTATAATTTAAAAAGTTAGTGCTAGCTACTTTTCATTAGTTAAAAATAATAAACAATGATATAAAAGCCAATATGACATGAAAAGAAGCTGTGGAAAATGGAAAGTTTCAGAAGAAAAGATGTATGTATCATCTATAAAATGTCATCATTTGGTCTTATTTTAAGAAATTTAGCCATATTATCTGAAACCATGCCTTCTGGAAAAATTTTTTAATATAAAACCCAACAACCTGTTCACTACTTTTCGAGTCAAATCCTAAATTAAATTACTCCTTTGAAAGACTGGGGAAATTCAGCTCATAAAGTCATGTCTATGTACTGGTGATACCAATTTTATCACTCACTTTCATTTGTTTAAATAAAAATGCTTAAAAAGTTGTATCTTAGTTTCAAATAGCACTTGAACCAGGTAGTTATGCTTGTCTGTTAAAGTAAACAACTCAATAAAGTGAAGACTTATATTACAAGTGACTTACCAATAAATGTCAAAAAATGTACGCCTTTTAACAAGACAAGGTAAAAATCATAACAGTGGCATTCCTCTCTGTACCTCTTCTATAGAACACGTCTGCTCTTAACAAATCCATGCCATATACTTAGCAGTTTGTGTTTGAAAGAACAGCAAAGTCCACTGTTTTACTT
>PVJS01003627.1:56082-74427 GCA_004027185.1 Glis glis
TTTTTATACTTTATTTTGAAACCTAGTCTCACGAAGTTGTGGAGGGCCTCACTAAGTAGAGAGAGAGAGAGAGAGAGAGAGAGAGAGAGAGACTGGGAGAAAGAGAGAGCTGAGGCTGGCCGCGAACCCAGATCCTCCGGTCTCCGCCTCCCAAAGTACTGGGATTACAAGCGTGCGCCACCACAACCGGCTTTTGCTCTAATATTTCTTAACTTTTCTTTCCTCTTTACATCGTTTAATTGTGTACATTCTTTAAGACTCAGCCCCAGCTACCTTATTTTTTTTTCTTTTAAATAAATATCTGTCCAGTAGAGAAAGCTTCTTTTCCCTCAGGGTTTTGATGCTTACCTTTATACAAATAATAACAACTTGATTGACAGTTCCGCTTTCTGTGATCATTTCTAGGTTCACATTTTAAATGCCTTTGAGATATTTACACTTGAAAAACCACACCCAGATCTCACATTTGACATGTCTTCCTCAAGCTTCATATCTGCCCATCCAAACCAGCTGTCTCCCTACTTTCCTGACTTTTCCCAAGAAAATATTCTAAGTATCAGAGTTCTTGATCTTAAACTTACTTTGGTTTCTGTCTCCTGTGTCAAAGAATGATTCAATTCCAGAACTCCTATATCCAATTTTTACTTCGCTAAATATCACATAATTCAAAAAAATTAAAGAAAATATTAACCCGTGGTAAATTGGCTAAGACAAAAACAATTTCCAATGTAAGTGCTTAAATTAAGAGCTCTGCTGCTTATTTTTGATGATAAAAATGTCTTCGTTGCCTTGAAATTTCATAGAAACAAAGATAATAGGCACCAGAGAGACTAGACTATTTTTTTTGATTTTTAAAACTTTACTCAAATCACTACCCCTTAACTAAATATAAAAAAAAGTAAAATAAAATCAAAATGTGAATGTACTACTTAGGTTTCCTTTATTCTTTCAGAAATTTAATCATTTTGAATCCTTTCATATCCTCAGTGAATAAAGCCTACTTCTCAGAGAGAGCACTGGACATATTAAAGGACAGTATATCTTTTTTATCATTTTGCATGTAATACTAAAATATTAGCCAGAAACCATAACTACAGATCAGGGAGTGTTCTGTGTGAAAATTCATGTAGTGAACGAAAATCAACTCCAAATTAAACCAGCTAGATTCCAGAAAAGTGTGTTACAGATGGTAGTAACATAAGGTTTATAAAAACACAAAATGCAGTATTTCTAACAAACATGCTTGCTTCCAATTTTTTTTACATAAATAAGTTTTGTATAGTTTAATGTTTCCCCACCAAAGTTTCCTTTAGCACACAAACAGCTTTTCCTCTTCGGGCATTTCCCAAACCTAGGATTAAGTGTCTGAAATGTACACTATAGAATCACCAACATTTCTGTAATTGTTACAGCTTCTAGTGTAAACTTGATATGTAACTGTTTTTGAAGTTTTGGGGGTTTCTGTTTGTTTTGTTTCCTTGCAAAATTCTTATTAGTCCTTTACCAGTTCTATTTGTTCTCTTAACAGCTCATTTGGTGGGAGAGAGGGATGCTGTTCAATAGTATCACAGCTGGCTTTCTGTAGTTGGTAACTACCTGCATATTACACTGGATTACACTTTTATTGCAAATACAACAAATAGCCTTGAGCCACTCTGCTGTTTCAAGGATTTAAAAAAGTTCTCCCTCATCAAGTATTGACTTTTTGCAACTTTTGCCACCAGGTGCAAATTGTATTTCAATGGCATGCTGATCTCTGGGAGAGGTTTGTTCAGGCAGTTGTTCTCCAGGGACACTGGATGTACAATGCTTTTTGTTCAAGAGTAGCTGATGCTTTGTAGAGCTTTATGGAGACTTACAAGACAATCATCGGCTCTAGGGACTCACAGAAATCATGCCGTGCTCCGTGAACGTGGCACTGATTTTATAACATGCCCAGTGGGGGACTGAAGGTATGCACTAGAAGTCACCCAGACCAGAGCTGGATGGTAGTCCATGGGATAGGATCAAGATCCTCATTTCTAAGTCATGTCCATCCTGCCCTGGAATAATTACACAATTATCATAATGTAGGAAAACACCAAAAGATATCCTTTTGAGACTTTTACCTATCTTTTGTAATAATAAAACAAAATTCCAAGAATAAAAGATCTCCTAGAGTTTGTGTCTTCTATTGTTATAAGCTTTAACAGAACAGATCCTGTTCTCTCTGAGAAATGTTAGAAATGAAAGCAAAGCAAAATGAACAGCCTGCACTGAAGCCACTTTGGAAACAAGATGGAACAAGTCTTGGCGGTTTTGAGACTTCACTAGTTTTAAATCAAAATACTTTAATAATAGTAAAAATATATTTTAATGAAGTTTGAAGAACTACCCGAGCACATGTCAAAAAGGCTATGATAATAAATATATTGTTATAGAACTGTATATGAATTTGGAGGAGCTCCAAGCTCCCGCTTTCTTTTCATTGTTGGAAAATTGTTGAAAAACAACTAAACAAAATAAAATTAAAAATTAAAATGTCTTTCATATGAGTTCAGCTCAACTTACACTTTTGAGTATTTATTCTATGCCAGTTCTTCTGCTAGGCATTGGAAATATATGAATAGAACAGTTGTGCCCTCGAAAAACTAGAGAGAACTAGTGAGAGAGAAAGATGCAAAGACTTCATTATGGTAGAATATGATAAATGCTAATACAAAAGAGTGCCCAGCGCAATCAAAGTTTGGTGTCATGGAAAGTTCCTTTGAGAATATGATGTCTAAGTGGCAATGTGATATGATTCAACATAATTGACTACTTTGGCCTTAATAAGGAGAGTGGATTTGAAGAAGGTAAGACTAGAAGCAGAGAGACCAGGCTTTTGTACTGAGATACATCATGGAGACTGGGACAGTGGGAGGGGAATACCCAGGAAGTGAGATGACATGTCGATGACCATAGGGTGACTTTATCTTGTTCTGTCATGGCTGCTTATGTTTCCCAGCTTTCCCAGTGGAATAGATATTATTATCTTTTTGTTCATTCATGCAGAGTTTGCTAAGTGTTTGTAGGAATTCAAATGAAATCTGTCAAAGTTTGCCTTGACTCTCTTTTGTGAGTGACTTTTTTTCTGAATTTATTACTGAAAGCAGTTTGACCTCTATTTCTAGTGACTGGCGACTCAGGAGCTATTTTCCAAAGTATCCTGGTAGTCTCTACGTGGTTTTGTTGTTGTGGGAGCAGAGCAGAAAGAAGTCAGCCCACACTGTCTATTTTACTGTGGTTACATGAAGAACGGCTTATTATTTGAAATTGCTTTCTTATATACCAATTAGCACACAAAAGAATTCGAAATAACTGAGATATTTACATAAAGAAATACATGATACATCTCCACAATATCTTTAATAGAGGCACATTAAGGAAATCTGAACATAACCCAGGCTTTGGAATGATAACTATTTCATCTCTTTTATTAAAGACCACTAGGAGAACTAATCATCAAAATGTTATTTGTAACAGCCTCTGTTTTGGATGTAAATCTCATAAACTTGTATTTTCGCATTGACCATTAATTTGCACTGCATCAATTGAATTTCTAGCAGCTTGGCAATAGAATTAAACTACCCCTAGGCAGGACTTATAAATAGACAATTATGTACCCTTCATGTACATAATTGATGTTCTGTATGTGATAACAAAATATCATATTATCGACTTAGAACTAACATACTTCATTCTGAATGATTGCCTCTGATTAATATAAGCTTGCTTTATCTTCATCTTTCCAATTTTTTATAATCTCTGACATAACTGGGTACTATCAATATAAGATAATCTTCAGGATAAATTGTGAAAAGGTACAGCATTTGGAAATATAACATGAACAGATACCATTTTCTACCCTAAAATGCCCTCAGCACCTCCAGAGAGCATGGGGAAAGTGAGAAATGTTCACTCTTTTTGCAACTTTGTTCAATGTAAGCCCATTCCACTGGCATTTAATTTCTTTCAAAAAGGGGAGAATGTTGACTTGGAGGCAGTAATAAAGAATATGAATGTCACTAGGAGTTCTAAGGTGAATGTTTGAATACTCTAGGGTTCTTCAAATGAAGAAACACATATGTGTACCAGATAGTTCCTACTTATTGGTCACTGTTGAGGTCAAGGCACTGTTCCTAATTGTATAGCTCTTACATTCTAAGAAGACTCACAATAAACAACTAATTAATTACTTATCGGTGATAGTGAGAAGTTATGCAGTGAGAATGGTATCAGTCGGAATGGTTTGAGTGCCTGCAAGTCATATTTTAAAGAGGATGGTCAGGGATGGCATCATGGCATTTCTAGCAGGTGACATTTGAGTCACTGTCTACTGAGAATGAGTAGAGCCTCTTGATAGAAAGCTGCAAATGCCAAGGCCCTGAATTGAGAAAAGAGGTGGACTGTGTGTGTGTGTGTGTGTGTGTGTGTGTGTGTGTGTGTTACTGGGGATTGAACCCATAGGCATTCTACATCTGAGCTACACCTCCAGCCCTATTTTTATTTATTATTTTGAAACAGGGTCTGGCTAAGTTGCTGAGATCCTTGCTAAACTGCTGAGGCTGGTTTCAAACCTGAGATCCTCCTGTCTCAGCCTCCCAAGTACTGGGATTACAGGCATGTGCCACCACACCAGGCTTAGGACATAGACCCTTTAAGGTTAACAAAGGGCAATGCATTTGAAGTTTGGTGACTATCAGAGAGAATAGATGGTATGTTTAGGAGATTTGAAGGCTCAAATTTGTAAAAATATGTTGGAGGTTAGATGTGAATGTTCCCATATGCAACCCAACAGCAAGGTGTCTTCAAAATTCACCTAGATTCTAACTCTCTTCACAACTTCTACCACTAGTCCTATTCAAGCCACTATAACTTTTTGCCTGGAATTTTCCAATAATCTTGTAAGTTATGTTCCTGCTTCCACCCTTGCACTCTGTTTTTAATATATGAGTCAGTGGTCATCTTAAAACAAAACCATCTGTATGGTCCATGAATTCTGCTTTGGGTAAATAAAAAAAAAGATACTCACTGTGGGCAGATATATTTGAAAAATATGCCCCATCTGGGTAGAAGAATTAGAAAAATTGCTTGCTTGGGATTCCAGTCCCCCTCCCCCACGCCTTTGCCAAGCTTCTATGCAGGGCACAAAGCATAGGACTGCAGAAGACGGCTTCCCAGACTGTTTCTATGTCACTTTTCCTACTTTATGTTTCTCCAACATCTTATTGTATAAAATGCTACTTGACGAATTTTTCATTGTCTTCCCCTGTTCCTTGCCCTCACTAGAATATCAGTTCCATGAAGGCATGTATGCTGATTGTTTTATTTGCTACTTTAGCCTCAACTCCCTGAATAATCCCAGCTCATAGTAGTTTCTCAATGAGCAGTAGGTAAGTGATTAATGAATATTACTAGAGAATTTTAAGCCTCCTGGCTGCTATTGGAGAATGGGCATTCAAACACCAAGTGTGTAGCCAGAAAACCACTTAGGAAGCAGTTCTAGGAATCTGAGTGGTGGTTGCTTGGAAGAGGGTCATGGCAGGAGAAATGGAGATCAGTGGACAGATTTAGAATCTATTTTGATTGGTAAAACAGACAAAACTTACTGACAGATTGGATGTGGAGAAACAAGGAGAAAGGGAAGAGTCAAGGATGATTTCTGAGGATTTGATTTGAGTCACTGGGAGAATGGAAATGCAATTTACTGAAATGGGAAATGCAGAAGGAAGAGATTTCAGTGCAGATGGAAAGAGCAGGGTAGCAACTAGCATGGATATATCTTGTTGGTTTTATTTCATTTCTCTCTTCTTTATTTTTCTCATTTTCTCCTCCTTTATTGATGAAGCATTATCAATTTTTCTCTTTATATTTCTTTTTTATTTTTTGTATTTATGCTCAGAAAAAAGTCATCACTCTGAAGTAATTATTTATGTATATTTTTAGCTAGAAGTTTCATGTTTTTTAAATCATTGCAGCATTTGGAATTTATTTGGACATGTAACATTCAGTTCTAATTTAATTTTTCTCAAACATTTAACCAATTGTTTCAGAAATTCATTCATTTATTGAATAACTCCTTTTTTCTCATAGATTTGAAAATTTCCCTTTTTTATATACCAACTATGTATATGTGTTTGAATATGTTTCTGACGTTTCTTTTTGCTCTATTAATGTAGTTGTCATTTCCAAACTATTATATTCTTTTCAGTAATATAGCTAGGTCCCCCACATTTTCCTTATTTTCAAAGTTGTATTGGTTATTCTTAACCATTTATACTCCCTAATAAGTCTCTTTATTATTCTAATCTGTTATTTGTATCCCAATCAAATTATCTTAATCAGCTAATGTAGTTTCTACTTCTCTTTCAAACTCTCCTTTTTTCTCCTATCAAGTTTTCTCTATGGACTAATCATAAAAGGCTACTTAAGGTTCATATCTCTTTGTCTCACACTTGCTATATTTACTATTCTAGTATATTTTTCTCTCTGCCTAGGGAACGTCTTGCTCTTCCTT
This sequence comes from Glis glis, assembly GCA_004027185.1. Lineage (NCBI taxonomy): Eukaryota > Metazoa > Chordata > Mammalia > Rodentia > Gliridae > Glis > Glis glis. Next base: position 62,621 of record PVJS01003627.1, read on the forward strand.
CTGGACTCAAGTTAGAGGTCAATGCCCCTGTCATGGTAAACTTAGTGTCTGTTTCCAAAAAAAACTGACCACACAACTTAGAGGAAGGAAGATTTATTTGCTCACAGTTTTGAAGACATTAGGGTTAAGTCCATGTCAGGCCAGGTCTGCAGAGCTCAGAGCATGGCAGTGGGAAGTGGAGAGGGAGAGCATAGGCTCTGCTCTCTCATCACAGAGCAGGAAGCAAGAGAGAGAGAGAGAGTAGAGAGATGAGAGATCTTATATAAATCCAAGGCCAGACCCTCCAGGGACCCCTTCTCAGCAGCCAAGCTCTGCTTCCAACATCGCCACCTTGTGTCTGTGAGGGCTAGGAGGACATTCTAAATTGAAAACATTACAGTGGCTCTGTTTCTAGAGCCTTTTAGTAGTACGCACATCTTACCATATTGAAATGTCTTATGTTTATGTCTTTTTCCTGTGCTCAACAGTGTCTTCAGGTCATGTCCATGTCTGTATCTATAGTACTTCTCACACTTCCAGTCTTTAATAAGTGGAATACATGTTTGCTTAATGAATAAATGTGCAAAACCTGATATTTTTGTTTCCAGGAATCTTCACTTTTCCACACCAAAAAGCCCCAGTTTTTGTATGACTTCACAATTCTAGCAACCCAAATTTAGAACTTTCTCAAGTGTAACCTACTAACTAATATAATACCAAAATTGAATATGTAACTCCAAATAATATCCAAGCACAAGAAATACAGAATTGGTATGTATTTTCTTGGAGGAGGAGAGAGATTATTCTACTTTTAATCATAGCCTTAAAATTGTCCTAGCTTTTCATATAGCCATGTCACACACTCTGGGTTCCTGTGAAGTTTTTGGGTTTGTGTGTGTGTGTGTGTGTGTGTGTGTGTGTGTGTGTGTGTGTGTGTTACTGGTGATTGAACTCAGGGGAATTCTACCTCTAAGCTATACCTCCAGCCCTATTTTATGTTTTTATTTTGAAACAGGGTCTCACTAAGGTGATGAGAGTCTCACTACTTGCTGAAGCTGTCCTCAAACCTGCAATCCTCCCTTCTCAGCCTTTCAAGTACTGGGATTACAAGCGTATGTTACCATGCCCACCTTCTGTGAAGTTTGTAGTCAACTAAAAACCCAGGAATTTTTCATTGAACTAATTTTTCTATGCCCGTCTATTCTTATTTAAACACTATTGAAATGTAAACTATATATATATAGTTTTTATAGTTTACATATATATATGCACACATATACACACACACATGTATATATTCACATGCATGTGTATGTATGTATTTAAATTCATCTTCTTTGTTGTGGACTACAGTGATAATTTAAAACCATGATTTAGTCATTAAATATAATATATTTTCCACAAAATATGCCAAATTGCTAAGCAAGTTTTCTGTGTCTTGACTCATCAGTTACATAAACGTTGACCACCCCAATACCTTGTGACCTGGCCTGGAGATGTTGGCATTTGATTGATCATTCGCCCAAACTATATTTTCCCACAGGGTTTGAAAGTTTCATGAATGGTTTTACCAAAAGCTTTGCTGAAATCTATGACATCCTTTCCATCTATCTTCTTATAATCTTATTAAAACCTTTTTTATACTTGGCTTAATGGAGAATGAAATAACAAATCCCAGATCTGAATGATATTTCCGATATGTTTGATCACTGTAAAAACTGTAGTGAGGACTGGCTCCGGCACTGTTTCTATGTGATTCTCTTGTTTCTGCCCTCTCCGTCCTGCCAGCTTCATCGGTCCCCGTGGTTTTACTCACAATATCAAAATGGCTGCAACACGCTAAGCCTCTGAAGCCCACATCATCCTGGAAGAAAGCATGCCCCAGTACCAAGTTCCTGAAGAAAGTCCTGGGCTTTACATTGACTGAACCATCCCAACACTACTACCCAATGCCAGGGAATTCACTCAATAGTTGTTTATCCTATGGTGCCTTAATACATCCATGTCCATGCACATGAGGCTGTGTTGGTAGATAGGGTCAATACTTGTCAAAACCCATTGCTGTTAGCAGTATAAAAGGAATATAATGATTGTGGAAGTTGAGGGGAAAATTAGCAATGTCTCTAGCAGACACTGCCATAGATAAAAGCAATCATAAAGGCAGCATATGAGTGGTCAATTTTAAAACATTTGCAAGCTTTCTGGCTGAGGTGATTCATCAAAGCATTGTATAGATGGTCACACATGACTGGAATTGACAAAGTGGAGAATGTTTTCTTATAGGAGCCAATAGAGCATTCTGGAAAGAAGGAATGATATTGGGTGATTTTCAGATTTTATTGGCCGGTATCTGACATTTTTGTTTCAGCCTCCTTGATGCAGTCCTATTTTTATACTTTGTGGGAGAAAATGTATTGAGAAATGGTGGATCTGTGACCATGTTTTCTTTTCTTTTACCATAAAAGCCCTCAGGGGCTGTGTGTTTGTCTGAGCAAGCTGTCAGCCAATTAGAGTTTACTGCTGGGGAAGAAGCTGAGAAAGTTAATCCTGCTCCTTCAAGGCATAGTTAGAAAGGAAATATGAATCTTAAGTAGTGTACGTTATTTCATCAACTGAGAACCAAGAGAGACTAGTTAGGCAGGAAGAGGAGAGGACAATTTTAATGGGCTCATTTAAAGAGGAAAACCACAGCATACCCAGAAGAAGTCATTTCTTTCCTTTGGCCTAGAATTGAGGGAGGGAGAAAGCATTAATGAGTCGATACTGACATTTAAAGCCCTCTTCTTCAGTATTGTTCCACTGATAAGAATTGTTATAATTAAAAGATCATTGCACTAGAAAGCAGGAGCTCGTATCCTCTTCCAATGTCCGTGACCTTTCACAAGTTCCTTACCTTTTCTGGTCTCCTGTGTAACAGAAGGGTAATAATGACTGCAATGAATTCCTTAAAGTGGTGATGACGGATCTGTTGAGAAATAAAATCTCCTTGGGGAGCATAATAATGCATTTCACTAGCATTTATTCTACTTAATGTCTTTCACTTCCGGGTCTTGAGAGTGAGAAAACTATCACAAATCATTTGGTCATATGGCTTGCAGCAGTCTGTGGACCACTGTATCAGCATCATCCACGGAAGTTTTATGAAAACATACATCTTGAGTCCTCACTGCCTGTATGTTCTTATTTATTTTGACTAGGGTGGGAGCAGAGAATGTGTATTTATTTTAATCCCCTTAGAAGATTCTGATTCTAAGGTATGGTAACTGTTGATTCATACAACCATATTATCCAGAAGACAAGAAAACTGGATTTAATTGGAAGAACTGAGTAAATTCTAGCCAACCAGTCAATTGTCTGTTAAAATAGTATAGGCAATTTTAAGAGATGAAAAAAAATTTTATAAAAACTATTCTCTGGGGCATAGTAGGGCTATAGGAGAAATATTTTGGCAGTAAATGTTCTGGAGTGTTTAGGAGTGTGGAAAGGAGAAGATTAAAATCACCAGTGGCATCAGTAACTATACAGGACCTCTAATCTTTCTGCTATGGAGGCAAGTCTTTTAATTGCAAAAAAAGGCTGACAGATCTGTAAGCAGGGCAGTCCCACCTGTTATTCTCCTTCTCCTCAGTCACCCCTGACTACTTTCTCCTGTAAATAAATGAGGAACTGAGGATTAATTTGATGGGTCTGCTTAGCATACCCCGGTGTCTCCATCCAGCCTTGCAGAGGGACTTCCCTAAAGCTGCACAACTAATCTAACGTAGATTTAAGACTGCCCCAATATCTTTATTTCCATGTCCATTCTCATTTCAGCACTTCATGCCATTCCACATCCATCCAAGATCTTAGCAAAAGTTCTTAGCAAAGTTGTTTTCAATTAATAAATGTTCAAAGCTTTGCAATAACAGATCCTAATTCTTCTCTCCATTAGCTGTCAGTAAAGGTTGGCCTGTGGGTGTGTACTTGTAGGACAACCTGAGCACAGTTAGAGCCCTATAATACTCAGGACTACTTAACGTGTTACTAACATGAGTCTCAGGAAGCTGCAGAGTAGAACTAGAGGAAAAGTCAGGAAAACAAGAAAAATCACTTAAAGTGCCATATTCTGGTGAAAGATTAACAGTCTATATTTTTTCTATAATCTTTTATGTTTGCCACAAATACATATTGCACTGTCATATCCTTGATCTCTCAACTTAGTTTTGAACAAGATGTGAGTTTGTTTAGTAGTCTACTAAAAATGTATATAATCCTTATTCAGGTGTGTCTTCTACTGGTGCAAAACTATTCGATATAGAAACATCTGCAATTTTTAAATCCGCAGATCTAACAGATTTTAGTTATTTCACATAGTTTACATTTGTGATTGAACCTGAAAAATAATTGGTTAATATTCTGTGTGTGTGGCACTGGGGATTGAACCCAGTGACATTCTCCCTCCAAGCTACTCCTCAGCCCAATTTTATTTCTTATTTTGAAACAGGGTCTTGCTAGGTTGCTGAGAATCTTGCTGCACTGCCAACATTGTCTTTGAACTTGTGATCCTCCTGTCTCAGCCACCCAAGTACCAAGATTACAGGTGTGTGCTACCATGCCTGGCTTAACTGATAACATCTTACAGAAGGATTTTATGAATCACAGTTGCTATAATTTAAATTTCTTTTATATTTTGCTCCCTTTATATTGTCTTAAACTGATTCATGTCAGTGTTTGTAGTCCATATAATGCATACCATAACTATCAATTTTCGTTGTGGTTTCTGTGATATGAAGAAAATTCTCATTATGTCACTCAAACATGTATTATATGATCCTCTGAATGTTGAACATAACTTGCCAAAAATTGTATCTCGTATGTGATGCCCTTGACAATTTCACACCAGCATAATCTCTGTACTGCTGCAAAGACATTGGATTTTGCATCAATTTTGAATATAATGCACATTTTTTAAAAAAAGACAAATGTATGTATGTCTGCATATGTGTTTTTGTGTGTGTGCATATAGTTGCATATTTACAACTACAGAATGGTTATACTAATTTACTACTATTCCCTTAGCTTTTATAAAGTTGAGCACAGAGGAGTCAAGATGGCAGATTAGATGCATGCAGAACTTGACTGCTTCTCCACATCAAAACAAAGGGAGAGTAGCTGCATATCATAACAGGGGACAATGGTAGTATACTGACAGTCAATAGTGGAAAGTAAAAAACTTGGAAAAACACAGAGATTTTGGGTAGTTGAACAGAAGGTGCAATGGAACTCCCCAGCATTAATCCCATGACAACAGGGAAAAGGGCAAGAGTAGAGATGAATGAGGGAGGCCCTAGTGAGCCCCAGTAGCACAGGAAGTGGAACTTTGCAGAAATACAGTCTAAGCAGACAACAGACCTGGAATTTCCATAGAAATAATAGAAATAGAAATAGAAATAGAAATAAAAATAGAAATAGAAATAGAAATAGAAATAGAAGAAATAGAAAGAGACCTGGGATCTCCATAGAAACACAATCTAAACAGACAGTAGACCTGGGATCTCCGTAGCAAACTGGCTCTGGAGAAGTTCTCTGCAGTTCTCAGCTATTTCTATGATGCTGTGACAGGGAGCTATCTTGAGAAGGTCTCCTTTGAGCTTACTGCTTTGAGAGTCAAAGGCCCAGCCCCTACATTTCCTGTTCTGTGGTACCCATAGCAGTATTATTACACTGACTCAGCAGGTAACAACAAGTAGTCTTGAGAGTCAGTTTGACCCCAGGCACAGCCTCTGAGACAAACCTACTGAGAATTCTTTGTGGTGGGAAACCAAAATGCAATGTGTAAGGGAATAGAGGACTGTACCACTTTAAAACTGGTGGTTTAGGGAGTCAGCTTCAGGAGGCCAGGACAAGGAGCAGTCATGTGATTCTACCCAGTAGCTAAGTCTTGGAACTCAAGAACCATGGGTAGTGGATTTCATAAGCCTGCCGCCACCCCCAGCACAGATAGTTGAGATTCCATTGTACCCCACCCCACCTTTTCAGGCCCCCCACACCAGAGGGCACCTGTGCCAGAGGAGTTCCACACTCCACACTGGCTTGATGACATGCTGCAACATGGGCATCTGCTCCACTCTCAAAGTGTGCTGTCCTAATTGTTATGGAGAAAATCGTTGCCTGGAGAGTTCTGAATTCCACCCTCACTCATTCTGGCATGCAGGGTAGCTGAGAGGTATTCCAATGGGCTGTGGCCAAAAACCACTGCCTCTGGTTGCCTGGAGAGCACCACAATGAAAGAAGAGAGTGAACGATCCACAGACATTTTTGTTCTCTCCCAGAGGAACTCAACCTAAGAAGCCATGAAAGAAACTCTGATCAGCATTGGTTGCAAACATCCACTCTTGCCCACATAATTGAGCACTTCAGCAAAGAGGAAATTTTTATTTTTTATTAATACTTTTCTGTTAGTGCTGTTTTTTGTGTGTATATATAGGTTTCTTTTTTCTATCTCTTTTCTTCTCCTTTTAATATTTTTCTTTTTTTCCCTTTTATGTCTTTCTCCTGCTTTCTCCCTTTTCTCTTTTTAATTTTTATTGTTTCTTCTTTCTTTTTTCCCTTTTCTTTCTTTTTCCTTCCTTTATAATTAATTATTATTATTTTTAAATTTCTTTATTCATTCTATATTAATTTTATCCCTTTCTTCTCTGTTGGTGGTTGTATGGTTTGTGATTGTTTTTATTTGGGTTTTACCTTATTTCTTTTTGTGGATTTTGTTATTGTTGCTTGTCTCCTTTTTCTATGCATTGCTAGGGATCAAGCCTAGCACTTCTACTTCGAGTATGCTGGGCAGGTGCTCTACCACTGAACTATATTCTCATCCCATCTCAAGAGTAATTGCCCTTACTCTAGCCCTCCTTGAACCTTGGCTGATACTTTAACTTAAACAGTAGGGGAGAAAGAAGCCCCCAGTCACTGACACAGCCCCATGTATGCATGGCTAAAGGGTGCCTGAAGTCACACTCCCTGGCATTTACCCCCATAGCAACAGCAGAGAGAAATAAAATAATGGTTATAGATACTGAATCTACAAGGGACCTCAGAATAGTTCATTCCCATAACCCTGTCAGACTACACATTGCTTACAAGACTGGAGGATTAACCACATAGGGTGAAACTCATATATTCTGCTGTCAATACACCTGCCTAAATTACTAGAGGGACCCACTTTTGCCAGACCTACAAGGAAAGTGGGTCCCTCAGGCTCTGACACAGTACATACTGAGTCAAAGCCAAAGAAGCCACAGGAAAGTAACACTATAAAGTCCAATTAGAATTAAACTCAACACTACACAACAAACTAATATCCCAGGGCATGTCATTAAGAGAAGCCTGCTTACTAAGATGGCCTCTACATAATAGTGCAAAAGATATTTATCCTGATAGATGTATAAATATCAACATAGAAATATGAAAGTAATGTAATCCGATAGCTCCTAACATTCATAACTCTCCCATAACTGATTCCCAAAGATATCAAAGTGGCTGAAATGCAGAGAAAGAATGATTTTTTTAAATCTGAATGAATTTCAAAGTAGTAAAAATAAACATCTGAATGAATTAAGGAAGACAATGCAGCATACTAATAAGCATTTCAATAAAGAGATAAAGATTTTGAAAAAAACCCAGAAATACAGGAATTGAAATACTCAGTAAGTCAGATTAAAAGCTCAATTGAAAGTCCCACAAATAGACTAGATCAAGCTGAAGACAGAATATTAGGGCTTGAATAAAAGGTAGAGGAATTACTACATTCAGATAATAGTAAATAAAAATAAATAATGTACAGAACATATAAGATCTCTGGGACACTATTAAAAGATAAAACATATGCATAATTGGAATAACTGAAGAAGAGCTATAGGTTGAAGGCATAGAGAAAGTATTAGTGAAACAATGGCAGAAAAATCCCAAAATCTTGGGAATACATAGACATTCAGTTACAATAGGCAATTAGAACCCCAAATAGACATGACCAGAAAAGAACAGTTCATAATATATTTTAATTAAATTGCCAAAAGTACAGAATAATGAAAGATTATTAAAACTGCAAGAAAGAACTGCCAAGTTACATTTACAGACAAACCCATCAGAATAAAAGCAGATTTCTGAACAGAAATTCTAAATATCAGAAGAGGATGAAATTATGTATCTCAAGTCCTGAAAGAAAATAGCTGCCAACTTACACTTCTATGCCCAGCAAAGTTATCCTTCAGAATTGAAGGAAAAATAAAGACCTTCCGTGATAAGCATAAACTAAGGGAATTCATGACCACTAAACAAGCATTATTGGAGATACTTAAGGGACTCCTAAACCCAGAAGAGAAAGAAAGATAAATACAATCATGAAATTACAGGAAAGAATAAATCTCACTTTAATAGTAGATAAGCAAATTAGGATTAGGAAAGAATCAAACATTATTAATATGGAAAACCATCAAATCTCTACTCTGAATAAGAAAGGAAGTAGCAAACAATATTCATAACAACCAGAAGAAAAAAACAAAATGATAGGAATAAGTACATACATTTTTAATAATAATCCTGAATGTAAATAGTCTTAATTGTTTAGTTAAAAGACGCAGACCAGCTGATTGGATTAAAACAAAACCCAACAAGATGCTGGCTATAAGAAACTCACCTCACCCACACAGACTGAAAGGAAAAGAAATGTAAAATAATATTTCAGGCAACCAAAACTAAAAGAAAGCAGGATAGCTATACTAATACCTTACAAAAACAGAATTTTAGTCAAAATAAGTTAGAAGAGACAAAGAAGATCACTACATATTGATAAAGGGAAAAATTCATCAAGAAGATATAACAATTATAGATATATATCCCAAATGTTGGGAATTACTGAACATAAAGGGAGAGATAGGTTCCAAAACAATAATAGTAATAACTTCAATACCCTACTCTTACCCATAAATATATCAACCAGATAAAAAGCCAAGGAAGAAACATCACAGTTAAATTATATTATACATCAAATGGGCTTAATGGACATTTCCAGAATATTCCATTCAACAGCAGCAGAATACACATTCTTTTCATCAGCGCATGGATTCTTTTTAAAGTAGATCACGTATTAGGCCACGAAATAAGTTTTAACAAATTGCAAAAAGTGAAACCATTTCTTGAATCTTATGAGAACATAATGAAATAAAACTAGAAATCAACAAGAGAGGCTACAAAAATTCCACAAACACATAGAGATTGAGTATACTTTTGAATGAATGATGGGTCATTTATGTAATCAGGAGGATAATTTGAAAATTTATAGAATCAAATGAAAATGGAAGCACAACATACCAGAACTCAGGGCTACAGCAAATTCAACATTAAGAGGGAAGTTTATAGCTCTGAATGCCTACGTTAAAAAAGAAAAACAGAGATCTCAAGTAAATAACCTAATGATGCATCTTATTGCTTTAGAAAAACAAGAACAAACTGAATCCAAAAAATCAGGGCAAATATAACTGAAATAGAGGCCAAAAGAACAGTATAAGAGATCTATGATACAAAGATCTGGTCTTTGAATAGGTAGGCAAAATTAACAAACCTTTAGCTGAACTAACCAAAAGAAAGAGAAAGAAGACCCAACTACTTAAAATTAAAGATAAAAGAGAGTATTGTATAAAAGATAAAACAGCTATCACTGAAATTAATAGGATCATTGAGAATATTGTTTAAAACTATATGCTAATAAACTGGAAAATCCAGAAGAAATGAACAAATTTTTGGACACATATGAGCTACCAAAATTGAACCAAGATCATATGAAAAACCTAAATGGATTAACAACCAACAATGAGATTGAAGAAGTAACAAAAATCTTCCAACAAAAAAAGTTTAGGACTAGACATTCACTGCTGATTTTACCAAACATTTAAAGAACTAGTACCAATGCTCCTCAAACTATTCCACAAAATAAAAAGGGAGGAACCCTTCCAAGCTCATTCTTCAAAGCCATTATTACCCTGCTATCAAAATCCGATAGGCCAATAACCTTGATAAACATAGATGCAAAAACCCTCAATAAAATACTTACAAATTAAGTTCAACAATGCATTATCATATGCCATGGTAAAGTTGGTTTCATTTCAGGATGCAAGGATGGTTCAACATATGCAAATCAATAAACACAATACATCATATAAATAGAATCAAGGATAAAAATCACATGATTATCTCAATAGATGCTGGAAAAGCCTTTGATAAAGTTCAAGATCCCTTCACAATAAAAGCCCTTTTCAAATTAAGTACAGAAGGATCAGACCTTAGCAAAATAAAGATGTATATGACAAACCTATAACCAACATCATACTCAACGGGAAAAAACTGAAATAATTTTCTCTAAAATTAGCAATGACAAAAGGGTGACTGCTCTCATCAGTCTCATTCAACATAGTACTTGAAATTTTAGCCAGAGCAATTAGGCAAGGGAAAGAAAGTGATGCAAATACGAAAAGAAGAAGTCAGTTTATCCCCATTTGCAGTTGATATGATCCTATAAACAGAAAACCCTAATGATTCCAACAATGACTTTTAGAACTAATAAACAAATTTGGCAAGGTAGCAGGATACAAAATCAACATACAAAAATTCATAGCTTTTCTATAAACCAATAATAAACTCCCTAAGAAAACAATCAGGAGAAAAGTCCCATTCATAATGTCCTTACGAAAAGAGGTAGAAGGGAGGATGGATACAATCAAAGCACAATATATGCATATAGGGAAATGTCACAGCAAAAAAACATTAATTTCTGCAATTAATATGCACTAATAATTGTAATATAAAAAGAAAACTGAGCACAAGAAAAGTAGCATGATCTTCCCTATTAAAATTGTAGGCAGACATATCCCACTTTAAGAAGTTTGGTAAACAAAACTTTGACTTAACACCACAAATTAAAAGATAATTATTTATATTTAGAAAAGATTTTAATTATTTATATTTACAGAAGAAAATTGTAAATGTAACAAAGAAACTCTAACTACATGTATGATGACATTAAACATAATGGAAAGAGCTGAATTCCGACTCTCCCTGCCAGATCTGTGCTCTGCATCCCAGGAAGCTGATCTCCATGGGCTGCATCTTGCGACTAGCTTTCCCTCTCAATTCTGACAATAGGAGGAAACGAGCTAGTGAAGGCTAGGGGAAAGTAGGGCCAGCATGCTTCTTCCTTTTCCTTGTTACTATTCCAGTAACTATGTGCTGGCTGTGGCCTTTTACTGAGGGCCAAATGGCTTATGTGGTGGACACAATTGGGTCCCAGGAAGTATTCTCTCCCCTGCACCCTTTCAGGTTGAGGGAGGAAATGGTTCTCAGCTATTACCAGCCTCGATATACAGCACAATATACATTTCTTGATATACATTCCTTTGTTACTTTTCCTGAGCTTCCTCACCACTGTATAAATATTTTCTTTATTAAACTCCTTGATCATCCAGTTTGAGTGTGTGCCATCTCTACCATACCAAAATCTTAACTGTAAATTGGCTACGTGGTGACTTTGAACAATGTGATAGTTAATCTAATTTGTCAACTTGACCGGATCATGACACATCCAAGATCATGTGACTTTGGGTGTGTAACAGCAGATTAAACAGAAAGTCCTGCCCTAAATGTAGGCAGCAGGGTTCTGATAGGTGCAGGACTTAGATAAAAGAAGAAGAAAGCTGTGTAGAGGGATGCGCAACTCTTTCCGAAGAAAACGCATCTGCTCTTGTCTGAGATCATCGGCCTCCAACTTTGCCATTTCTCTGAAGAGCTTCTTGATCTTCTGC
>PVJS01003628.1:0-74332 GCA_004027185.1 Glis glis
ATTTGCAGGGAAATGGATGGAATTAGAGAATATTATGCTAAGTGAGATTAGTCAGTCACAAAAAGTGAAAAGTTGAATTCTCTACCTAATATGCGGAAGCTAGGGAAATAGGCCATAGGAGGGACTCCAGACAAAGATAGAGAAAACCTTAGATGAGTAAAGAAGGCTACCTAACTGAGGGAGATGGGAGGGGGGAAGAGGGAAACACCCTAATGCTCAGGATGTACATATACAAATTTGTCAAAGTCAACTACTATGCTGAGCACGAGGAAGGAAGGGGAGGGAATGGGGGTGAGAATTGGGGGAGGGCTAATTGACTGATGTGTGCATGTATACTTCCACCACCCTGAAACCCATCAAGATGTATGAATTCAATGCACCAATAAATTTACAAAAAATCTCTACCATTTAATACCTGGTTTACATCTGTTTGCTTTGACTGAATGTTTTATTATTGTATAAGAGAGATATCCATCAGACAATAGCCTATATTGTCTGATGGATATCTGATCATTAACACTGCTCCTTAAACTTATAAAGGCTTTAGAGCTATTTCTTGATTTTTTTTATCAACACTGTTAACCTATATAGACCTGTAACTGTAGTTATCTTACTGAGCTATGGGTTCTAAATTTTGCTCCAAAAATAAAAGATAAGTTAATATGCTTTAACTTTTATGTAACTGTGAGTTAATTATTACTGGCTTCTTTGTAAGTTATATTTGTGCTTCCAAAATATCTTCTAAAATGCAAAGCATAAGACAACACTTTACCAAGCTGTTGTCCTCTAAATGAAAAAAAATGTTAATAGTAATAGCCTTTTTTAGGTTTATATTTGTGCGTTCCAAAATTGTATTATGACCATCTTCAAGTAAAGATAATTAGAGGTACCCAAACACTTGGCATGACAAACCATGCCACTCTTTTGATTAAAGATTAGACATTAGCCTGGTGTGGTGGTGCATGCTTGTAATTCCAGTACTTGGGAGGCTGAGACAGGAGGATCGCAGGTTCAGGTTGAAACCAGCCTCCGCAACTTAGTGAGGTCCCTCTGCAACTTAGTGAGACTCTGTTTCAAAATAAAGAATAAAAATAGGGCTGGGGGTGTAGCTCAAAATTAGAATGCCCCTGGGTTCAATCCCCAGTACCATACACACAAAAAATATTAAAAATATTAGACATTAATAACTATATATGGATATGTGTGTAAATAAGTTAAATTTAAATGAGGATTTGTTCCTATCATCTAATATTGTCAGAACTATTGTACAAACTGGATTTATTTTGCCCCTAATAATTTTCTTTTGTATTCTTCTTGTATATCTTTGTAACTGTTGTGTGGTAACATTTTATAGAAGTACAGCTAGCAGAATAAGCTAAACAGTGTTTTAAGATGACAGCTATCACCTGCAAGACAGTATATCATATTGACCCCTATTCATTAAAAAGGACTGATGAAACTGACATGGAGTGTTCAACTGAGACTTGGAAAACAATCAGGATATAAAAAGGTTAAGAGAACAGAGAATATTTTGGCCCTCGTATTCCAAGGTCTAATAGAACCCAGGGAATGATGGTTTCTGCAATTCTGGTAAGTCACCAGACCTCCTGATCCGGTCTGGTGATTTCCCCAGAAATTAAGAACCATGAGTGCAATGACCCTCTGTGAAAAGGAGGGTCATTGGAGAGGGAATTGTCCCCAGTGCTTCAAGGTTTGCCATATGATCAGGAGGACCATGACCCATCCTGGCAGATGGCATAACTGGTAGAGAAAAGCCTCATAAAGTCCTGAAAAGTAACCCTGAGGAACCTTGATTGACCTTAACAACATAATTTTTATAAAAACTTATGTTTTCCCAACATAGTGCTACCATCCTTGTCTTGAATACCCAGCAGAAAAGTATGACCAGAAACAAGTGTGCTATTCTGGGGTAAAAAGAAAGAGCCATACTTATAAAGTCATTTAGAAGACCCCTCTCCCATAATTTGACTAGATGTCTTTTGACTGTGGCTCCCCTTTATATTCTACAATATAGTTTATAATGGTACTTCTGTTGTTAGGCTCACAGAAGAAATAATATGGCACTGATGCCCAAGACCTCTCTCCAACTGAGTTCTTACAAGATGCTATAAAACTAAACCTATCCCTCTTGAGTTTTTGCAGGTCCAGGATCATCAGACACCATAAAAGGAAAAATTCCTATTCTTGTAAGGTACTGGAGGCTGTGAGTTCTGTCCAAAATTAAAAATGAAAACATGTTTAAGTTTCCCTATGTACAATATACAAGGAACTTTATTTTTTTTCTTCTCTTGTGAAACTTTTTCCTTTTGATTATGGGAATTTATTTGCTAAAGCAGGAACCTGAAAGATACTTAAAGAGTTAATGGGGTCTCCCATAAATTGGGAAAAAAGATGCAATAACCTCAAACCTAAAGAAAAAAATGCTTGGTTTATAGATGGCATAAGCCAAGGTCCCAGTTGATCCTGAGTATAGGAATCAACTCTTCACCCCTGACACTACTAGCAATGAAACATGAGTCTGGTTAAAAAAACAAAACAAAAGAAAACAAAACAAAACATTGTGACCATTGGAGACAATATAATCATGATGGTTGAATAGAGCACAGATTTTTTTTCTTTTCTTCATATATCTGTAATCTGATGCATGATCAGCCATGCTCTTCTGGGTGATCTCTGAAGTCTAGGCAGCTTCCCTCTTGTGATTCCTCTACTTCTTTTTTTTTTAAAGAATTTTATTGGTGTAATATAATTATACATCATAGTGAGATTCAAAGTGATATATTCTGATTCCTCTACTTCTAAATGTAGGCTCCCAAGCCCCACAGCTGGGCTACAGATGGAGCCAGAATTCATCCAGGATTTAAAAGGTTTAGTCCATAAGTGACAAAGAAATGTATATGGGATGTTGAAAAATGGCATGTTGGAATTTTATTTTCTTTGTTTCCCTGATTACTAGTGGGGGTGAGCATATGTTTACATTTATTGACCATTTGAATTTCTTCTTCTGTGTGCTAGCTGTTTATTCTTTTTACTCATTTTCTCCTGGTTATTTGATTCTTTTTAACTGATGTGTATGCTGTGGATATTAACATTTTGTCTCTATACCGGCTCCAAATATTTCCCATCTCCTACTTGTTTCTTAAGTTTATGTGATCATTTTCTTAATTATAAAGGTTTTACTATTTCATGTTGTTCAAATCTATCAATCTTTTATTTATCTTAAAAGCTTTCCTAGGTGTTCCTTTTTTGTATTAATTGCTGTCTTTCTTGTCTTATTGGGCCAGGACCTCTAGAACAATGTCAAAGATTGGTCATAAAATAACAGGCACCATTGCTTTGTCCCTGGTGAATGTGGAAAGTACCCCAGCTGCAGAAGCGAGTTCTAATCTAATCAGTGTTGCAGTAAAAGCAAGTTTTATTATTGTATTTTTCCCTATAATAGGGCAGAGACCCACTGTCTGGGAGGTAGAGGAAGAGAGTACCAAAATTGGAATAAATAATTCCCTACCTCCCATAAACAAGATACAAGAGGCAAAGAGAGAGGCAAGTGTTCATTGGGAGAAGCAAGTGAACTTACTAAAGAACGAGAATTTGATTGGAATATTTTTAATGCTTTACCATAAAATAGTATATTTACTTTAGGATTGAATGTCTTTGAGTATGAGATGAGATCCTCAGCACATGAACTATAAATAATAGTTACTATTATTTATTATTTGGCAAACCACTTAAACCTTTGGTTCCAAAACTCCCTACTTTTCAGTAAGGGATCAAGGCTGGATAACCTCAAAGGTTCTTTCCAGAAAGAAAGTCTTGAGATTCCAAGATAAATTTTCAAAAAGTCTCATGTCATTTCATCAACCTAAATAAACAATATCTTACCTGCGAAATAAAATGTATAAGCACAAAGACACATAAAACATAGGTCCCAAGGATCTACCAAGTCCCACAGCTGGGTTACAGATGAAGCCAGAGTTCACCCAGGATTTAAAGGCTTCAGTTCAGAAGTGACACAGCAAGTTTACAGGATGTTGAAAAATGGCGTGTTGGAATTTTTTTTTTCCTATTTCAATCTATTCTTTTTCCTGAAACTTTTTAGTTACCTGGGAGGTTTTCAAGGCATTTATTACTAAATGCCTTGTTTACCTCTCATTTATTTATTTAGCATCACAAAACAGTTGGCTTTTCTAGTGATACAATGCTGAAGCATACATTTAATCTCAGATTTTGCAATACTCTAGAAATCATAGCCTTTGAAAGGTGATGGAGAAGAGAGGATGGTTTTCAAAAGGAACTTCAATATACAAGACAAAAAAGAACTAGTGTGTGCTAGGTAGCTCTGGGTCGTCTTAGTAACTCATACCCAGATTGGAAAGTAGTCTGGGGCAAAAGATATTGTTTATTTCTTGTAGCTTTATAAAGTCATTGACAACTTTTCATTACAGAAAAAAAAAAGATGAAGTTGGTAGGAAATTAAAGTGGAGCAGTGATTAGAGAATCCCTGGTGAATGTGGCAAGTACCCCAGCTGCAGAAGCAAGTTCTAATCTAATCAGTGTTGCAGTAAAAGCAAGTTTTATTACTGTATTTTTCCCTATAATAGGGCAGAGACCCACTGTCTGGGAGGTAGAGGAAGAGAGTACCAAAATTGGAATAAATAATTACCTACCTCCCATAAACAAGATACAAGAGGCAAAGAGAGAGGCAAGCGTTCATTGGGAGAAGCAAGTGAACTTACTAAAGAACTAGAATTGAGAAGCAGCCAGAAAGTGTGCAGAGTAGAGGAGGCACAATTGCAGGAAGTTGGCAGGCTGTCATGATAGATGCAGCCAGAAAGGAGCACACAAAGGGCCTGAAATGAGTCAGACTTTTTAAAGGGAGTTACAGCAGAGGGGGCAGGAAAGCGTGAACGAACGTGAGCTCCCGCCTAGGACGGGGCCGCGAGAAGAGCAAGGGAAATGTCAAAACCCAGCAGCTTCAAAATATGTTTAAAGCTTGTTGGGAAGGCCACCTACAGACAGAGAGCCTGTTAGCAGAATCTCACAGAGCTGATCACGGATGAAAAATGCCCATCACATTGGAATGCATGTCATCATCCGTCTCTGAGAACTACGAGGAGATACGGTCGAGTTGAGAGCAAATCCATCGCTGTGGAATCAGATCAAGCTACGATGGAAAGTGGAACAGAGTGGGGAGCAGTGTGTCAACAGCTCACCCCACCCCAGCCCTTCTCTCCCAGCCCTCGCTTGGCCCTGCACCATGAGGGTCTAATTGCTAAGTGTGAATACCCTACTTAGCTTGTATGCCCAAGCTCCAACGCCACACCCTTCTCAAAGCACCACGTGTGCATAATGCCCTTTTCACAGTCTCAGGCCCAGATGCCCCATTGTGAAGACCAAGCAGACCTGGGGAAAGGCATGTACAGTCCTGGGAGCAGGTTTGGGTTTGCTTGGCTAAGGAATTCCAGGTCCTGAGCCTGTAGCACCTGGGCTGAGGGCAGGTGGGCAGTCCTACTGGCTCCATCCCTTGGAGTGGGATGACT
Organism: Glis glis; assembly: GCA_004027185.1. Lineage (NCBI taxonomy): Eukaryota > Metazoa > Chordata > Mammalia > Rodentia > Gliridae > Glis > Glis glis. The sequence continues at coordinate 5,562 of PVJS01003628.1, forward strand.
AGAGGAAGGCAGAGTGGACATGTCTAGAGCAGGTGATCAGGGGAGGGTGCCTTCTTGTCCAGGTCTAAAGGTAGTTCTTATTTCTGAACGCTGCAAAATGAAATCAGGAGATTTTATTAATGAGACAGAAAAAATGAGTTCCTATTAGAGCAAAGCACACAGGCATGTTATTCATGAACTCCCAGCTTTCCTGACCATTTTTGGCCCATGAGCGGTTCTGTGGCCTTGCGCTCTCAGTTTCCATGGACTGATCATCAGTTTCTGTGTTGGTTGTGTGCAGAGAGGGGAAGGAGCCAGAAACTGAAAAGTCAACCAGACTTTTAGAAAAAGAAATCCTATGTACTCTGACACCTGGGGAGCCTGGGTGGCAGCCCCTTCAGGGTATACATATAGAACTATAATTTAATACACTTTGTCATTTTCCTCGGGAAAATGCCTGTTGCTTAATTTCTCTGAAGATTCGACTCACTCCTATTAATTTTAACATGCTGTTCCTCCCTGGAGGATATTCTTATTTCTGAAACACTTCTCTGCTCTGGACTGATTGATGCTACCGGTGCTGATCACTGGTGTGGCATGAGGATCTTGTCAATTAGCTGATCACGAATGCCCGGCTAAGAGAGAGGGGAGTGGGGAGGGCAGAGAGACTCAGAACTTTGCTTTCCAGCAACCATATTACAAAATGGCATCCCACCTCCTGGCAGAGGGTGAAGAACATTATTTGAATCACCTGAAGACTCTATGGGACATGTTTATCTTCCCAAATCAAGAATTGGCATTGAACTGAGTCTGCTGATCATCTGCGCCTTTTTGCAGAGAGTTTAAGATTAGGATACTTGCTTGTCATTTTCCCTTAAAATATACATGGATCCATGTACAGGTGTTTCCGTACTCTGCAGGGAAATATGAAATAAAGGATAAAGACAGTTCTACCTCTGACTATTTGGCAGAGTTCTATTTTAAACTCCTTGAAAAAAGTGAGCTTTTCATTTCTGAACGAAATCAGAATGGAGGAAAGACTTTGAACTGGCTTCCAACAAGCTCAGGTTTAAATTTAGGCCCATGAAGCACGGGAGCGCCTGCAGCCTGGCAAAGAACAGAACACTCCTGCACAGGTCCCTCTGGTGAGGGTCATGACGGGGCCGGCCATTTACAGCTGCAGGCACAACGTGCATTTTGGGCTGATAACCCTTTGCTGTGGGAGCTGTTCTGTGCATTGTAGGGTGTGCGGCAGTACCGTGGGCCTCTGCCTACCAGATGCCATTATCTGCGCCCCATTTCCCCAGTGTGACAATGAAAATGTCTCGAGGCATTGACAAGTGTGTTCTGGGGCCAGAAAGTCCCTGATTGAGAGCTTCCCCGTAGCTGCTTCATTTTCTACTCTTATCTATGGATTGCAGGGGGGGGGGGGCTGTGGAGGGTGAGATGGAAGCTGTTTGTGGCTTCTGGGACAGCAGGAGGGGAGAGAAAGGAAAAGGATACTCACTGAACATTATAGCCTCAGTTTTACCTGACAGCAAATATTTTAAAACATTTATTTCTATTCAAACTATATGTATTAAGGAGTAGAATACAAAGTACACATTAATATGAAAGTTTAAGGAAAAAACTGGAAGTTAGTTTTACACATGGGTCAGGTCATTTCTGACTAATTCTTTTTCCAGAATACACCCTAAACTGCTCTTGGGTTCTTTGGGGGAAACACACTGCATTTTCTATGAATTAAGTAGATATACTACTCTTATTCTAGTTGGTTGTCTTCATAGAAAGAAACTAAATCTCAGAGAGCTCAAGTAACTTATCCTATTCCATACTGCTATTATCTAACCACTCTTTGAACTTTTAAAAGTCTTCTTTCAAATTTTATGTTCTTTTGATTATTTTTTGGTGTCTTAATAGATAGGGTTAGCTCTGGGCAAAGTTTTGAGAAAGGTGACATTGTGTCTTTGCTTTCTTAATTCTATTTCTGGGTTATTTTTATCCTCTCTTACCTTGTAACCCTCTCCCTAGGAACTCAAAAACCCAGTGCTCTTGCTCCGTTGAGATCCAGAGCTGTGTATTTATTAAGGGAAGAAATAGCTGGCATTCTAGACTGTGCGGGGGCTTGCATGCCGGTGGCGATGGAGCTGGCAGCAGCAGCTGCCGCAGGAGTTTCCTGAAGTCACTGCCTCAGCTGCGTGTGCTCATGTTGAGCTAGCCTAGAGATGGAGGCGGGCAGCAGGCAGAGGTGGAGACAAACATCCCTTTGATGGCTTTAAAGATTTCTCAATCTCCAACTCCAGGAATCTGGTGGTTGGAGGGCTCTTGTCTCATAGAGAAGATCAAATTGTCTTGAATGTTCTAGAATTGTTCAGATGGGAGAGAACAAACTCAAACGTCACTGGGAGCCATAGGCTGTCCTTCCCTGGTGCCTCTGGCAGACTTTTATCACCTTCTGTTCTATCTTTTCCTTCAACTCGGTGCTGTCACCATTGGATGAGGGAGACCTAGATGCCTGGGTTTTGTTACTGCTTTTTGTTGGTGGGATCTTGAAGCTGTGTTTCAGTCTGTCTTGTTATCCCTTTTATCAGCTGCCCCAGAAATACATAATTTGGCTAAGCGAAAGTAATGCTAATTTCAGTCATTTAAGTAATCATTTGCCATTTATGCTAAATTGCTGTGTAATAGGACAGTGATTATGCATATCATTAAATATGTGTTACATTAGTCTTGTGGTGGGTTTTATTTGATTATAACATTAAATCATATTCAGGATTTCTAGACTTCTTGGTTTGCTGCTTATATGATATTGTGATCATTTCATAACTTAAAAGCTTAGGGAAAATATTGCCATTGGGAAGTTTGATAGAACACATCTTTTATTTTTCCAGCCTCAGTCTAACCATGAAATTGACAGTATTTCTATCATTACAATTTTTTGGGTCTCTAAATTTACCTTTCTAATCTCACACTGTGGATTGTCTCCACAAAATCATCCTTTGGTACATTTTAAAAATAATCTGTTTTAAATTGTGCTTTTAAAACAGCTTATGTGGTTTTCCTTTTGAATCATGATTTTTTTCTAGGTTCTTCATGAGTTCTCACTCATGAATAATATTAATGCAGACAAGAGAATAATTGCTCTCCTCAGCTTCTTTTTCCATAGGAATAAAATCTTAAATGATATACACTAAACATTAGCAGGACTTGTCTGTAGATTGTACATTATGTTTTTTTTAAAGCTACTTTATATTTTTTCATGCTGCAATTTTTTCAACAATAATCATGTTGTTACACTTATTTTCAGAAGCTAAGTATTCTCTTACACTGAAATGTTATTGAATATGTTAATTTTAACTGGCTTCTTCAGTGCATTAATTACTCCCTTGACTATTATCTTCAGCAAACACATGTAGTGTTTTATGCCCTTTCTTTGGTGGTACTGTGGATTGAACCCAAGGGTATTCTGCCTCCAAGCTATACCTTAGCCCTGTTTTATTTTTAATTTTGAAACAGTATCTGGCTAAATTGTGGAGGGTCTCACTAAGTTGCTGAGGCTGGCCTTGAACTTGCGGTCCTCTTGTCTCAGTCTCCCAACTATGAGGATTACAGACATGAGCCACCATGCCTGGCATGTTTTAAGCCTTTGATCATTTTACTTTGGAGGCATAGCTATAGGCTTAATATCTTGTAAATATCATGTATTAAAAACAACCAAGTCAATGATGTAACTCAGTGGTAGAGCATTTGCCCAGCATGTATAAGACCCTGGTTTCCATTCCTAGCACCACCACCAAAAAAAAAAAAAAAAAAAGAGTAACCAATTTCTCTCTCTGTACATCAATTTATCAGTTTTAATTCAATTCAATTCTGCAAATATTTTCTCCATCTCAGATATCCTGAAACATCATGGGATCTGCTCTGAGCCCCCAGTTGGATTCCTCATCTCTTGTTTTATTTTTTTTAAAGAACTTGATTTTATTTGTTCTTCTAGATATTGTAAGATGCTTCATTTTATTTTCTGGAAGTAGAAAGGCATGGAAAAGAGTAAGATTTTGTCCTGATGTATCAGACCCCTGTTTCTGGAGAACTTCATGGTGGAATTGGAATCAGGAGGAAATAGCCGCCATTCTTTGTTTTATTTCCACATAGTGTTCCATCCACATTCTGGAGTTGCTTTGTGGAGACAACTGTGAAAGGCAGGGAGCCCCAGCTGCCACCGACTGGCTTATCTCTGCCATATGCAGAATGGCAAAATTTTTACTTACAATTCAACTCTAGATTTCTCTTAAAGGTTGGGAGAGAGAGAGAGAGAGAGGAAAAAAAAAAGAAAAGAAAGTGAGCAGGCAAACACTTGTACTTGTGTTTGCAAAGTTATTTGAAAAGCACAATTTCACAATTAATATTTCCCTTTAAATTATACCACTGAGCTGGGTTTTGCACCTGTCTCTCTAACTGCTGAGAAAAGTCCCAAATGGAGATAACATGACCGAAGGCTTTATGTGTAAATCGCTTGTGTTCCATGAGCAGGGATTAAAACAGCCACCTCCTGACAGCGCCGCTTGCCAAGTTTCAGACAGATTTTTAAAAAGGGTCTGATTTGAGAACTAAGCATGACTTAGGTTGCAATGATAAGGTAGGCCACTAGAAGGAGCTGTTTGTCTTATTTTTTAACCATCACATAGTTGGCGATTTGCAAGAGAATTAGAGCCAATGAGAAGAGAAAACTGTAAATAACAAAATCTTTTATGAGATAGACAGTCTTAAACGACACACTCAGTGCCCTTTACTTCTGGTGGGGCATAATTTCCAGGTTGCTCAATGTTATAGTCATTTAGGGGGCCGCAACTCAGTTCTCGAATTTTCATGCATCATCAAGAAGATTTCAATAGCTAATAAAGGATAATCAGGGTATATTATGTAATTTGCTTATTCTTTTGTATTATGGTAGCTAGAGTCAGAGCGACATCCTAAATTCAAAGCCCTTTGTGGAAACTTCTTGGTAATTTATTCTCTGTTCTTTTCTATGAAAAGAGTCTATTTTATAAGCACAAGTTTTGGAACTATAAAGAGTACTATATTATCATATATGATGTGTTGTTTTACAATGATTTTGTACAAAGCTGTGGACTATGTTGAAGAATTTTATATTACTGTCATGCAAATAGTTCATCCAGAGCCCAATCCGCAAAGCCTTGCATTCTGCAAGGTTAGTTAGAACCATGACCTGGGGTTCTTCTGAGTGAGGTAGGGTCTGGACAGAGAACCCAGATGCAGGTTCTTAATCTTTACATATGCGTCACGAGTCACATTTTTTCTTCAAGGTGCACAGCCCCATAGGTCCCAAACAGTAGCTCTCAAAGTTTGGTCCCTGGACAAGTAGCATCGGTGTCCCTGGGAATAATTCTAATTATTTGGCCTAACCCTAGACTTTCTCAACTAGAAACTCCGGGGATGGGGGACTTAAACTTTGTTTAGTAGTCTTTCAGGTGACTCTGAAGCAGGCTAATGTTTGAGATTCACTGACATAGCTTCCAAATGAGAGAAATAAAATTAAGAAAGAAAAAAAGGGTGGATATAAAAGAAACAACACAGGGAGCAGTTGACAATGTCTGAGGAGCCATAATTAATGATTTCAAAGGTATACAAGTATGCTAGGAAAGAGAATAAAAAATCCTGGAAATTAAATATATGGCAAATGTTTAGTTCAAGCAAATTAATTAAGATTTTACATTAAGTTGAATTAAAACAAAAATCCAATAGAATGGCTTGAGGATAAAGTTGCAGAAAGCACCTATAACAAACAAAACAAACAAATAAACAAACAACAGAGATGGGAAGGAAAGACTAGATAGAAATGTAAAAGGATTAACACAAGATCGACTTAGGAGAATTTTCATAGAGATATAGAGGAAATTAGCAAATAAAGTATAAACAATATTTCTCAGGTACCAAGAATTGAGCTGCACCTTACTATTTTCTCTGCTATGTAACCCATCTTATTTTCCATGGCTTATCTCTTCTGTGACACCTGTTTTACAATTTTGGCAAAGAGTGTTCACCCCTGATAGATGAGAGCTGAGTCAACTACCTCAACCTATCTGCTGATTACTTGTCAATCCTTTGTCTAGATGTAAGATATATCGGACCTCTAATAGAATCCCAGACCTTTGGTTCTGAACGTCCGGATCACTATCCTTGGAGTGCCAAGCAGAACACTGCACAGATGCCAGTGTGTTCTTGGTGGGCACTGGCGTAGTGATCTGTGGCTGCGGCATTGACTGACTGGAGTGAAATCAGAGTGGGTCCCTGTCAGTGAGTGCAGCTCCTCCATCCTGAACCTTCCCTTAGAGAAGAGTTTGGCTTTGCTTTTTTGGAAAATGTTACAATTTCACTAACAGCTTTGAGTGGCATAAAAGTGTCATGCTTATAATATTATGGTTTTTGTACTGGGCAAGCAGACTCTCCCAATGATCTCAAACCTAGCTGGGTGTGATGGTGCACGCCTGCAATTCCAGTACTTGGGAGGCTGAAACAGGAGGATTGCAGGTTGGACAGCACGTAGTGAGACTCTCAGCAACCTAGCAAGACCCTGTTTCAAAAATAAAAATAAAATAGGGCTGGGGTGTAGCTCGGAGGTAGAATGCCTCTGGGTTCAATCCCCAGTAACACACACACACACACACACACACACACACACACACACACCACACACAATCCCAAACTGAACTCATAACTTTCTCTATGAAAACCTTCCCCACCTCTCATATTTCCTATCTCAGTAGAACCCTCATCTGACCATTGGTCAGGCTACTGATAGGCGGTTTTTCTGTTAATTCATTCAGTAAGTACTGAATGGGTTCTATATCCCAACCACTCTTCTAGGAGCTGGGGATATAGTAGTGAACAAGGCAAGATAAAATGCCCTGCTTTCAAGAGCTTACATCAGCATAGTAGGAAATAGACCATCACCAAAGCGAGTAAATGACTGTACATTATAGTTCAAAAAGTGATAGATAATAGGGTGAGCTCTTGGCACTACGCATATGAAGTTGAAATTTATTTATTTATTTATTTATTTATTTTGTGGTACTGGGGTGGAACCCAGGGGCATTCTACCTCCGAGCTATACCCCCAGCCCTATTTTTTATTCTTTATTTTGAAGCAAGGTCTCACTAAGTTGCAGAGGGCCTCACTAAGTAGCTGAGGCTGGTTGCGAACCCGGATCCTCCGGTCTCACCCTCCCAAGTACTGGGATTACAAGCATGCGCCACCACGCCTGGCTGGAAGTTGAAATTTATAGTGGCCGGGCGTGGTGGCGCACGTTTGTAATCCCAGTACTTTGGGAGGCGGAGACCGGAGGATCTGGGTTCCTGGCCAGCCTCAGCTCTCTTGCTGTCTGTCTGTCTGTCTCTCTCTCCTCTTAGTGAGGCCCTCAAATAAAGTTTCAAAATAAAGTATAAAAAATAAAGTATAAAATAAAGTACAAAATAAATTATAAAAAATAGGGCCGGGGGCGTAGCGCGGAGGTAGAACTCCCCTGCGTTCAATACCCGGTACCGCAAAAAAAAAAAAAGAAATTTATAGTGGGGTGATCAGAATAGGCCTCGCTCAAAAGGTGGTATTTCAACAAAGACTTGACAAATGAAGAGTCCCTCCTGCATCCCTCGCTAGCAGAGTAAGTAGTCAGAGTGAAGGCTCCAGGACCAGTGTTTGCCTGGCAGGCTGGAGCAGCTCCAAGACGTAGTGGTGGGGACAAAGAGTGAGCCTGGGGGAGGCAGCGGGGTGGGGCAGGGGCGTGGGAGGGTGTGTCACAAATGCCACCAGGCACTGGAGCCTGTGTGGAGGACATTGGCTTTCACTCCGAGTGAGGTGAGAGAGGGGTGACCTGACCTGAGTCACCTGATGGGAATGATGGATTCCGTTTCCCCCAGTGCTCAGCCAATCAACAGGGCTATCCGCTCCATTCCTCCCTGCCTTCAGATCTGTGCCCTGCTTTGCCCACACTGATGCCACCACTCTAGTTCAGGAAGCCTTCATTTCCTACTTGAGTTATTTTAAGAGCTTCGTGGCAAACCTTTCTGTTTGGTCCCTTCGAATTGATTCCTCACAATATCTCCAGAGCAACCATTAGGAAAATTTGACAGATTTATATCCTTAGTCAAATCTGTCACTAGCCCCCCCACACTTTTTTTTAACCCTGAGAATAAATTCCAGAATCTTCAGCATAAATTCCAGAAACTTCATCATGACTTTGCATGGTATATTACCCACTCTCCAACTTTCTGTATCCCCTATTGCCATGTCCACAACCCAGTTGCACCAGGGCAGTGGGGTAGGGTTGCAGACAGGTCAAAGAAAGTTCCCAGAGAGAGTGAGCGAGACATAGGGTTTATTGGGGAAAGCTTGTAGGAGATCAGTGGCTGCTCCAAGAAGCGTTCAGTGGCTGCAGGCTGAGAGGTAGGACCTCCGTCCCTCACAGCGCTTTACCAAGCAGTGCCTCCTCTTCCTTGTGGTGTTGTGTCCAGTGGTGGCCGGCTCCAGTGCCTTCAGTTCCGTGCTTGTTCCCACTCAGAGGGGGTTTATATGTTAGGCTGCAGGAGCAGTGACATCATCAGCATGGGCTGGCTTAGTTTGCTTGACTGACCAGCAACCCAAGGAGCCATGGTTCTGGTGTATGTGCAAGAAAGTAGCTTTCCAGAGAGAACACTAGTTCCCAGTGTCCATGAGAGAAAGCCAGTGCCCTTCAAGGTAGTGTGTATCTGGACTTTCCGGCACAGGCTTGCTACTGTTGTTCGCTTGACTTGGCTGGCTTTGGAGAACAGAGCGGGGACATTCAGGGATGTGGTATTTTACTGACCCCGTTTTCTTTATGGATAACAACCACTCCTCCCATTTCACATGATATTCCGTGTTCTGTTCATACTGAACTTATACTCCTTGAATACTTGATGTTCTCTATGGCTTCTGAATCCAGGAGCCTAAAGAAGATGTTTAAATGTTTAAATCCAGTTTGGCTCCCTTCTTCCTGGTCTTGCGCCTCCCTCCACTGAACTTGTCACTCTGCATTCTATTTTCTTGTCGTCGTCGTTATTTGCCACCCCTTTCTTAGGTTTGGTGAAGACTCCCTGCGTTGTTCATTTCACACCCAGTGTTGCGAGTCCGTGACACATGGAGAGTGCTCCATATCCATGGGACAAATGGCAGACAGATGCCAAAACTATCTATAGACACCAGCACTTGGAGGACATTCGTGATTCTTTTTGTCACAGCAAGGAGATATTCAAATATGTGTTGAATACATGAAAGAAGGAATGAATATAGGAAAGATGTTTTATTATTTGCATTCTGATCATTTGCCCCTATTGTCCAAATGTTCCTCACTGGTGGTGACAGGCCCACACGTGTATGGAACAGGTAATGGCTTATGCAGTGCACCCGTATGCAGGCCTCCCACAGCTCCACCCCTGGAAGCAGAGGAAGGGGGATTACTTTCTTGCCCAGCTTTGGGCATACGATCAGGTCCAGAAGGCCGAGGCAGCAATGACTTCGGTGGTGAGAGGCAGGGCAGTGGTATTGGTGAAGGCAGAGGATTGCTGCAGATCGGGAAGCTCCATCCCAGGCTTCGAGTGCAGCGACGTTTCCAGTAGTTTAGTCTGAATGTAGTAGTGATTGGAGACTGAGATTGGGTCATGGGTACAGTTGAGACATACCTCAGGTCTCCAAGAAATAGGATGGTAGTTTTGGAGAACTTGAAGTTCCTCCATTATAATTAGATGTGCATATTTGATTCCTGTCTTTACCAGTAATCAGTCAGGGAAATATTTACTTCAAACTTGTGCTCCCAGGTTATTGTGATCTAGAGAAATAATGGTTATATCATTTCACAGATAGTACCTATTGGACTCCTGCAATCTCCAGACAACCTATTCATGAAGCAAAGCTGAATTTATTAGCGCTCACAGCAGTCAGGGAGACCAACACCTAGACAGTCCTAGCAGCCTCTCAGAAGAAGGAAGTCAGATGTGGTATGATTTCATGGCTTTTGGATCTGAGACCAAGTGGTTTAGGTCTTTCAATATGAAGAATTTATTCTGATGTGATAGTGTAGAGCTGGTGGGGAGCAGAGATCTTGGGGGAAGCCTGGTACGTGCAGTTGGTATGAGAAGCAAATGTTTGCCCAGGTGAGCAGATTATTGCCTTTGACAATTGATCTGTGGGAATTTCCTGAAGTAAACAGTAAAGTGACTTAAAAAATTGGTTTACAGCTTTATCTTTCCCAGGCAAAGTCTCCCGGAGCAAACAGCTACCTCATGTGGACATAGGTGGTCTACCTTTGTAATAATTCGTGTCAACACAGGTGGTCTCAGAATTGTTTTCATTCTTGACTCCTTGAAACATTTAGGTGTCTTGATGGTCATTGAAAACAGGTTTTGAAAAGGAGAAGAAAAGAGGGCATAGGGCATGAGGACTGAGAAGCAGCACTACTGGAAGGGAATTGTGGGTGACACTGAGAAAATGAGGCTGGTTAATGTTTGCACAATTTTGTTTGAGGTTAGGCTAAAACGATGATGTGTTCTGATGTCATATGACTTGTGAGCAGTTGACTGATCCATGCTCAGTGCTCTGAGACTCTGCTCTGGTCAAGAGCTTGGGCAGGTTCTCTTCTATCTATCAGTTAATCATGACTGATAGTGACAGCGGACATTTACAAGGCTGTAGACTGTAGCAATGACCAGTCCCAGCTCTGGTGCGAGATGGAATTGATCGTGAATCCTTACCCTAAAATGTGTTAGTTTTGTGATTTTAGGCAAGTTGAGACTTAGTTGTGACCTCAGTTGCTTTTTTTATTCACATATATATCTGAGCCTCATTTTTTTCATAGATAAAATGGAGATGGTTAACAGCTACTTGATAAGGTTGTATGAATGATAACTGCCATGTAAAACTTGCAGTCTAGTTCAAAGTGTGAACTCAGGAACTGTCACCATTGTGACTATTGTTAGATGAGCTTTGGTGCTCATTTGAAGATGAGAGACAGAGAAATATAGATTCAGAGAAGAATAGAGTTGGAAGGAGCGGGAGTTGTTTCAATCAGTACCTTTATTTTATGGGAGAGGAAACTAAAGACTAAAGGGAGCCAATCATGCCAGAGTGCACAAGCCTGCTGGAAGAGGCAGGCATCAGGTTCCGTCCTTCCCTTCTGCCAACCTTTGCCTGAGAGGGATTCCTGGGAGAGATGTACTTGCTGGGCTCTGGCAATGACCCCTGTTCATCTCTGCAGAGGGTTAGAACCCTGCTCTAGTCTGCAGTGTTTTCAATGGAGTTCAGGAAGTGGTCAGACATAATTTTGACTCCTGGATCCCAGATCCAGCAGTTTGCTGAACAGTTTCTTCACTTGGCAGTAACTGATATCTGTAGAGTATTAAGTAAATATTTATGATTAAGGAGACCCATGCCAGTGCTGAAATCCCCCACCCCTGTCTGTTGACACATTCTTCCCATGCTCAGCAACTCTTTCCAGCAACTTCTCCTGCCAACAAAACACCATTGATCATTGAAACAAAACATAGCTGCAAATATTGAAAACCTGTCTTAAGAGATTTCCAAATTAATTTACTAGAAAACCTAGAAAGTGATTTTACTGGGAAGTAAAAGTAGCCTTTAAGAAGTTATTATTTTTCTTGTTTATTTATATTTTGCAGTACTGGGTATTGAACCCAGGGGCATTTTGCCTCTGAGCTCCACCCCCAATCCTATTTTTTGTTCCTTATTTTGAAACAGGGTCTCACTAAGTTGTAGAGAGCCTCACTAAGTAGCTGAGGCTGGCTGTGAATCCAGATCCTCTGGTCTCAGCCTCCCAAGTACTGGGATTACAAGCATGTGCCACCATGCCAGGCTTAAGAAGTTATTATTTCTAGTTCTAAATCAATCAAATTTTATTGAGCATTTACTATGTATAAGACACTGGGTAGTTTAAAGAAATATTATTTTTTCCTTTTGAGGTATTGACAGTGTAGTAGGAAAGATGAAATATAAGTAAGTTTGTCAAAGTTCAACAATAAGGGCCAGGGGCAGTGGCACATGCCTGTAATCCCAGTACTTGGGAGGCCAAAACAGGAGGATCACAGGTTTGAGGCCAGCCTCAGCAACTTAGTGAGACCCTGTTTCAAAATAAAATATAAAATAGGGCTTGGGGGATGTAGCTCAGGAGTAGTACACACCTGGGGTCCATTCCCAGTAAACACGCACACACACGCGCGCGCACACACACACACACACACACACACATTAAACAATAAGCCAAGTGTGGTGGTGCCACCTGTAATCCCAGTACTTTGGAGGGTGAGAAAGGAGGATCACAGGTTTGAGGCCAACTTCAGCAATTCAGCGAGAACGTGTTTCAAAATAAAAAATAAAAAGGGTTGTAGCTCAGAGGTAGAATGCCCCTGAGTTCAATCCCCAGTAGCAAGAAAAAATTAAACAACAACGTGCGATTTATATAACATTTGAGGATGGATGCCAGAGGACGTTGGCAGGCTGGGTCTGATGCCTGATGAGTTTCCCAAAGAAAGGTTCAGGTGCAGTGGCCCTTTGCCCAGTGTGCATCTCCCCTCCGCAGTGACAGTGTCTGGCCAGTGTGTGGAGCCATTCTTCCCTTGCAGTCCTGGGGGCTGTAAATCTAGGTGAGCTCTCTCTCTCTCTAGTCAAGGAGTTGATTTGGGGACCAGGTCACACCTGGGGTGACTTCCATAGTGGCTCAATGATTGAAAAACTTAACTGTAGCTGATGAAGTTCTAAATCCATTTGGCTGGGTTGCTGATCTCTGCTGAGCTATAACTCTCTAGCCTTCTGGTCAATTCCTATGCTTTTAACTCCTCACAATGCTTGCAATAAGCTCCTTTTCCACATGAGATAGTCAGACATGGTATGCATGGTAGTGGAATATAGGAGGGAAGGAGAGACCACTTTTCAATGTAGGTGTCACTGATAGGAAGAGAGGAGGTGACATTTGAGTGAGACCTGGAATGGGGACAGGGATAAGCAGGGTAATAGGACTTCTGGTCCCTCCTATTATTTCTAATTTGGGGACATCATTAGAACCACTTCCAAAGGTTGTAAAATACAACTTGTTCATAACCCCTGAGAATTTAATGCTCTCTTAAAAGCAAAACCAGGGCAATTGGGTTGGAAAATATTCAGATTCTTATGTTAAGAAAACATAAAAGATGTAAATAGATACATAAGATAATATTTCTACTCTGAAAGTATCTTTGAGTTTCTCTTCTTACTGTGCTTGAAGTCTCTTGTTCTTATCTTGGCTCTATGACAATCCACTTTTTTTTTTTTTTGCGGTACCGGGGATTGAACGCAGGGGCGTTCTACCTCCGCGCTACACCCCCGGCCCTATTTTTTATACTTTATTTTGAAACCGGGTCTCACGAAGTTGCGGAGGGCCTCGCTAAGTAGAAAGGGGGAGAGAGAGACAGGGGGAGAGAGAGAGAGAGAGAGAGAGAGAGAGAGAGAGAGAGAGAGAGAGAGAGAGAGAGAGAGAGAGAGAGAGAGAAAGCGAGCTGAGGCTGGCCGAGAACCCGGATCCTCTGGTCTCCGCCTCCCAAAGTACTGGGATTACAAGCATGCGCCACCACGCCCGGCTTTGTTATTGTTTTTGATGATTCATTTTTCATACTAGATAAGTTTGTTCTATCAAGATTCAGAAAATCTAATCTACACTTTCTTTACTATACAAGCTAGGGTATGTGGAAATCATATTATTCCCATTTGATAGTACTTATTAGTGTTTGAACCCACATATGGTGCTTGTAAAAAGCTGTTAGGCTCTAGTGAATATAATTTTGCAAATTCACTTTACAGGCAAAACACTTGTACTCTTTGATTAAATAGTGTGGGTTAAATTCTGTCTGGAGATACACATACACTTAAGTCAGTAAGAGGGAAATACCAATATTTTGGGCTAGAATTTGGTCCAAATTTGTACTCCAAGAAAACAATTTTACTATTGGCAAATGGAAATGTGGTGAAAAACTGGGAACCAGAAAATGGAGAGATTAGCATAGTCCATCTTCTTCCTTTCTCTTCTAAATGTATTTTCTTTTTCTAAACCAAGCTCTCTTGAAATTCCAGAAGAGAAAGATATGTTTTTCTTAATGCAATTTTTGAAGGAGGAATTTGTGCTTCTGCTTGTGGAATTAAAACATTTTTTTTTGCCTCGATTTTAATAGCAAACTAGAAATGCCTACATTTGGATTTCTGGCAAGCCCTAAAACATAACACTATACTTGTTTTGCATTTATTCCTCATTGGCTGGACAGATTTTTAAAACATGAGGTAAATCCAATGGGAAGATTAAAATCAGATGGTTTTGCATGGACTACCAGTAATGAGGGGTAAAACTGGCATTTTTCCATCTGCTTATTTGATTATACATTTTATACTTATTTTTAAGGCCAAACTAGAAGAGTTGGAAAGTATTGCCGAAGTCTAAAATGGAAAGCATTTCTTAGTCATTATTATAGCGAATTTTTGAATTTTCAAAATGCCTAAAGCTAAACTACACTGATAGGTTTTTCTTTCCTCAAAGCGTTTTCAAACGTGTGTTTGCAGCAGAGGCTTCTCATTTAGTGTATCTCTGAGAGATCATGGGGAATTTTACTCTTGTCTGTTTATGTTGCCATGGGAATGTCCATTTTTATATCTTCAGAGACATACTGCTTTTCAGTGTGCTGGAGCCCAGTGTTCATGGGCCTTATAGTTAGGAAATAATGTATCCCCTCTGGCCATGACTCTACTAATTATATGACTGTGGGTAAAAGATTTAAGTCCTCTGAAGTTCAGTTTTTGTTTTTAAATAAAATCGAAGTAATTCTCATCTTAAAGGCTACTATATGCATTAGAAGTCATATGTTATATAAAAATACTGAGTGCACCAGAAGGTTTTTAGTAAGTAATGCTAATTATTATTATTGATGTGGTTGTGCCCAAACATCTTAACATGCAACTATTTATCTTCTGACTCCATGTTTGCATCTCTCTTAGTTTTCTATCTTTATAAGCTCAGTCTACGGATCTATTTGTGATGTAAAATCAGAAAAAAAAAATGTTAGAGGAGAGGATGACCTGACAAGTAGGAGAAAAAGGGAACGAGCTGAAGCAGGTACCCTTTTCAAAGGGCTAGGAGTGGGTGACAGGACACTGCGTAGGTGGGAGTCAGTAGGAGTTGGTTTGTTGAAATAGGGCTGCCAGAGCACCCCTGCCTGGTAGGATTTCCTGCAGTCCTGAACTGCTCCTTATCTGAACTGTCCCATAAGGGAGCCACCAGGTGCACGTGCTGCTGAGTACGTCAATGTGGCTAATGCGGCAGGAATTTTAAATTTCATTTCATTTAAATTAATTTAAATTTAAATAGCCACATATGGCTAGTGGCTACTTTATTGGCAGGAATTTTTCATTTCATTTCATTTTAATTAATTTACATTTAAATAGCTACATATGGCCGGTGGCTACTTTATTGGACACCACAACTCCAGAGGATCTCGGGGATATGAGAGACTGAGGAAAGGAAGGGAGGCATAGGGGATTTCAGCAAATATTGTTGTGGGTCGCAAATTCAATCCTCCTTGATATTTCTGAAGATACTCAACTGTGTGTGTGTGTGTGTGTGTGTGTGTGTGTGTGTGAGTGAGACAGCTGAGTACAGGATATGTAGGACCCTAACTAATACCACAGTTACATAGGTAGTAATAAAAATGTCCTTTCATTAACATGGTGATAATAGAGGATCTGTATGGACATAAATCTCCTTGGGAAAACAGGTTATTCATATAATTTCATTTTAAACTCACACGCACACACATACATAATCATACTCATCTAAACTCACCCTAGTTATAGGTATTATGTCTAGATATTTAACTAACAAAAACAGAAATAAGTGTGCACGTATATTTTTAACACATTGAACCTCACTGTGATGTATAATTTCAAGAACCAATAAAAAAAAAAAAGAAAAAGCAGGTGAGGTGGTGCACACCTGTAATCTCAGTATTTGGGAGGCTGAGACAGGAGGATTGCTGTAGAAACCTAGGGAGACCATGTTTCAAATTAAAAAATAAAAATTGGGCTAGAAGTATAGTTCAGAGGTAGAATGCTCCTGGGTTCAATCCTCAGTACCAAATAAATAAGTAAATAAACAAAATTTAAAAAATAAAGACAAGAAAACAAAACATAGAACTAAGTTAGAACTAATTCTCGGTGGTTTTATACTATGTACCGGGATTTGTTTTTTTCAACAGCAGCTACGATCTTCATCAAGATTCATTTTCTCTTTAGTAGTCCAATAGATGGGTCACAAAGGCCCAAGAACTTCACCCAGACACAACTGAAAAATTGCTGGAAACTAGCTGATATTCATTATACAGGTATTGGGCTTTTATCCTTTCTGATTTCATTTTCTGCCTGGTATCTGACAGCCCTCCCATGTGCATCTTGTACACCTCCCCTGTAGAAGGTGAAAATTCAGAGCCGGGCATGGTGGCACAAGCCTGTAATCCCAGAATTTGTTTGAAAATAAAAAATAAAATAGGGCTGGGGGTGTAGCTCGGAGGTAGGAATGCCTCTGGGTTAAATCCCTGGTAAAACACACACACACACACACACACACACACACACACACACACACACATACCACACATACATGTAAAAAATGGACACAAATGTTTCTCCCACCCCCTCCCCTAGCTGGGATTGAGTTCTTGTCCCTTATTTTACCAGAGAAGCTGGGAATTGGAGGCTTTAACACGTGGAGCATGAGAGGTGCTCCCTGTTGGTGGTAACAGTCATTGCAAGAGTCCTGAGGCCACCAGGGCTGCAATGGTCTTGTCCCAGTGCTCTGGGAGGAGATGCAAGAGGCACTCACTCAGAGACAGGAGGAGGCGTGTCTTCTCTGAAGGTGATTCTGAGGAAGATCTGGACATACTTACTGCTTGCTTAACCACAAAAGTGATTTTTCGCTAGCCCAGCAACTTGGTGAACTACCCAATATCTCCTTGGTGGATCAGTACCATGCTCAAATCAGGCAGCACTGGCTTTGCTGTTTGCGACTAAGACCCTGAGCAACATAGATACTCAGAGGGCTAAACAGCTAAGGACTGTCCCGAAGACCTCATTTACTGTGACTACATGCCTGTCACAGTGTATGACTAAGAGTAGAAATAAAACTTCCAGAGCTAAAGAAAAGCTGTGTGCATCAAATGCCAGTGTTGGCTCAAAACATAGACAGAAATGGGGTCTTAGAGAAGATCCTGGTTTGGGAAGGAGAGTATTAATATTTTGAGGCATCTCCATTGTAGTAAACAACTTAAAAAATGGGAAAGCCTATTCTGTTTAAAGGCTCATGGATCTCGGGGCAATGCCGAAAGTAGTGACGCTTTCCTCAGACATAAGAATTCAATGACACTCTGTCCCCAAATTTGATATCAATGATGTTTCTAGGCAGCACTGTGACACTCTATCTAAAAATTCAATCAAAGTATTCAAAGACATATTAACCTCAGTTTACTATTTGACCATACCTGTTGATTTGTAGAAACTAGGAAAAAATTATAGTCAGAGGGTTTTTTCTTAGAAATTGATATGCAATAAGCAAATTATGAAGTTACAGTTTTTTTCCCTGTGTATTTTAATGGGAGTTTCAGCTAAAAAGTAGAGTGGAGTAGAATCTTAATGATGCTGGACAGTTTCATCTTGAGGTTAGCAGTCTGGGATACAATCCCTTCTTCACAAAGAGAATAATGACATTTTATTAAAGGAAATGTAGTCTTCCATCATTTGCCCTGTATTTACACAACATTAGCATCCCTGAATAGCAGACATATGCATCAGAAAAGGAATAATGAACATTCCTTTCTTTTTACATAATGAAAGTTCTAAATTGCCACATACTTCTTATTTAATTATGAATAAATTCAAAGATGTGTGTTATATTTATAATTGAACCATTCTGCACATTTGTTCTCATTTGTTCTCAAACACAGTATAAACTAAAGTCCCTGATGTTCCTACTCTTTCCCTGAATGGGAAAGAAAAACATCATGGAATTTGATAACTAAATAATTTTTAAAGATTTTATTATGATAAATTTCAAACATACAAAAAGTAAATAGTACTGTGTACCTTTGTGCCTATTACATAGTTGTGTTGCTGTCAACATTCAGCTAAATTTATTTCATGTCTTTTCCTCATCCCTGCCCCCTCACTCCACCTTGTCTTATTTTTGCCTGGAATAATTTAAAATACATACAAAACGTCATGCCACTTCATGCCTAAATACATTAGGTATTAGAAATACATTAGATATTAGAAAATGTAAGGACATTTTCTAATATCGCCACTTTGGCAATGCCATACTTAAGAAAATTAGTCCCTCTGGTATCCCAATTACTCTCTAACTTGTGCATATTAGAGAAAACTTATGACTCTTCATTTTCTGTGACTGGCTAACTAATCTCATTAAACATAATGTTCTCCAGGTCCTTCCATTTTCTTGCAAATGATATAATTTTGTTCTTCTTTATTGCTGAGTAGAATTCCATTGTGTTTATTTCCCATAATTTTGTAATCCATTCATCTGTTGATGGATACCTAGGTTGGTTCCATAATTTGGCTATTGTGAATTGTGCTGCTACAAACATGGGCATGCATTACTGTAGTTCTCTGATTTTGGCCCCTTTGGAAAGATACCCAGGAGTGATATAGCCAGATCATATGGTGGATCCATTCCCAGTTTTCTGAGGAATCTCCACACTGATCTCCATAGCGACTGAACTAATTTGCAATTCCACCAACAGTGTAGAAGAGTTCCTATTTCCCCACATCCTCGCCAACATTTATTGTTTTTTGACTTCTTGATGATTGCCATTCTGATTGGGGTTAGATGGAATCTCAGTGTAGTTTTGATTTGCATCTCCCTGATTGCTAATGATGTTGAACATTTTTTCATGTATCTATTGACCATTTGTACCTCTTGTTGTGTGAAGTGTCTATTCAATTCAATTGCTCATTTCTTGATTGGGTTATTTGTTTTTTTTTAGTGTAAAGTCTTTTATGTTCTTTGTATATTCTAGATATTAGTCCTCTATCAGAGGGATAGCTGGCAAAAATCTTCTCCCATTCCATAGGCTTTCTCTTTAGACTCTTGATGGTTTCCTTTAATGTGCAGAAACTTTTTAGTTTGATGCCATTCTACTTATTAATTCTTGTTTTAATTTCCTGAGCTTTGGGGGTCTTACTGAGGAAATTTCTACCTGTGCCTATCTATTGGAGTGTTGGACTTAATGCCTTCCTCTAATGGCTTCACAGTCTCTGGTCTAATTTCCATGTCTTTGATCCATCTCGAGTTGACTCCTGTGCAGGGTGAGAGGTAAGGATTTAGTTCCATTTTTCTACAACTAGATAACCTGTTTTCCCAACATCATTTGTTGAAGAGGCTGTCTTTTTTTCCAACATATGTGTCTGGCACCTTTGTTGAAAATCAATTGGCTATAAGTGTGTGGATTTGTCTCTGTATCTTTTGTTCTGTTCCATTGGTCTATGTCTGTTTTTGTGCCAATACCATGCTGATTTTATTACTATAGCTCTGTAGTATAATTTGAAGTCAGGAATTGTGATGCCTCCTGCATGGTTCTTATTGATGAGAATTGCTTTGGCTATTCTGGGTCTTTTGTTTCTCTATATGAAATTTATGACTGATTTTTCTAGGTCTGTGAAGAATGACATTGGTATTTTGATAGGGATTGCATTGACTGTAGATCACTTTTGGTAGAATGGCCATTTTGATAATAGTTATTCTGCCTATTCAAGAGTAAAGGAGAGCTTTCCATCTTCTAAGATCTTCAATTTCTTTCTTTAGTGTTTTATAATTTTCATTGTAGAGGTCTTTTACTTCCTTGGTTAGGTTTATTCCTAGGTATTTTATTGGTTTTGAGGTTATTGTGAATGGAATTGTTTTCTGGATTTCTTTCTCAGTGGATTCATGGTTGGCCCTCTGCAACTTCATGAGACCCGGTTTCAAAATAAAGTATAAAAAATAGGGCCGGGGGTATAGCACGGAGGTAGAATGCCCCTGGATTCAATCCCAGTACCGCAAAAAAAAAAAAAAAAAAAAAGGCAGAATGAAGGCTAAATTATTTCTCTTGAATGATCAGTTTTCAGCGGAGAGAGTAGGAGTTGGGAGTGATGCTGTGGTGCAGTGCAGACAGACCTCTCCTCCTGGAGCTGTGGGGAGGCTGGAAGCTGCCAGTCAGAGCTGAACTTCCCAGGCATGTGCTGAGCATAAAGCAGCCAGCTCATCCAAGGTCATGTGTCAGCCCTCCTGGGGACAGCCAGATCCAATGACTGGTCACTTGAATGGGGCAGGGGCAGAGTTCTGACCTCCTCCCCTCAAACTGTGGCAGATGGAAAGGCCATCTCATTTCCCACTCAAACAATATCTAAACATGATAATAAACTGAACTCCTGTTTTAATCAAGGCAATTCCATTTTTTATTGGTTTTATATACTAGCATCTCATGCATGATTTCATTTGCAAAAAACATTCTAGGGCTAAAATAACTTTGAAAGCCATTGATAAAGGGCATAGAGGCCAATAAACAATTAACAAGAAATATTTAATTAACAAAACATGCCCTTTATTGACTCAGAAAATAGCAAATATTTTTAAGATTTCTGATAAAAATGGCTCTAAAATGCATCTGAGTGAAACGCAATACTATTTTAAAAGCAAGCTAGTGTTTTCATAAAATATTCGAATACGCTACCCCATTTTAACACACAATTAAAACATATTGTATAGCAATGGGTTGATAGAATATACTGGATTGGAAAACCACAGGGAACTGTGATTGTTATGCAGTCCCTTCAGATTTTCTGATGGGGTGGAGAAAACATGATCCCATTTCATTTAGCATCAACTTTCTCCTTCAGTTTTTTCAAAGAAACTCTTCTTTTTTAAATGTATCCTTCCCCTCCCAAGCTGGAGGGATGGATCTTACTTAGTACACGTGAAGATGAGCATGTAGAATTTACCTAATGACTTTTACTGGTGCATGTGCCTAGGATTTGCCCGATTCATCCAAATGGGTATCTTACACTTTCCAACCGAGGGAGAGATTTCTTCGTTTACTGCTGTGTGTGAAGCCCATTGCCCTACTTCTTGCTGGTCATTAGCCAGGACCCCAAGGTGGGCCTGCCTGGGGGAGAAGAGAACAGCAAGACCCACAGAGCAGAAAGATGGGAGGGGCTTGCCTCCCCCCGTAACATCAGAGGACTGCTGGATCCACTCAGACTTCCTCTCAGCTACCATAAATCTTTTCTAATTGTTTAACCCAGTCTTAATTAGAGTTTCTTTTATTTTTAGTATCCCCCCCAAAAGAAAACACATACCCACTGAACAAGCAAAATGATATAATGGAATTCCAGGGAAGCCATGAAGCTGGGATTTAGTCTTGGCAGACAAAAAGCAGAGATCCACACAGGGCACTGGAGCCTGGCTATGCGGGTTCACTGCGGCATCTTGTCTGGTTTCCTGTCTACTCCCTTAGACTTTTCAGTCCTGTCATCTGCACTGTCCCTTGCCTTGGGTGCTCTTACTTAAAGTGGTCTGTCAGTGAGCATGCAACTCTTGCCGGCTGGTTTTTTTTCCATGTTTTACTTTGCTTTGATGACTCAGTGGTTTTAAGAGATGGATTGATTTTCTATAGCACAGAGGGAGTACTAAAGACTACGGGGGCAGATTTAGCTAATGCAATGGGAAATGTGACAATAAGTGAGCCCATTTGCTGTAGATTAAGTAATACCAACAGTGGGCAAAACAATAAGGATCACTGAAGGGACAAATAAGATAATGGGCTGTGCCTGTGGAGCTGGAAAGGGCTTCTTTTCCAGACAATACATTCCTGTTTAGACTAGAACTGATTACATATTCTTGTTAAGATAAGAATTACATATGTGTGTGTGTGTGTGTGTGTGTGTGTCTGTGTACATATATGTATGTACATATATACATACACCTACACTATATAAACTAGTATGTAGAGTAGAACATAATACATAGATTAGAACTAGTTTATAGACTAAAATATATAGTATCTATAGAACCGTTTAGATATTCTTGTTTGCATATATATTTATATTTACATATATATTTTTGTTTGCATTTATATGTTTTATAAACATATATTTTTGTTTGCATATATTCTTGTTTACATATATATTTATGATTTTTCTTGATGAGATCTATTAAGAAAATGTATTGGCATGAAATTACCTTCCTAGTTTCCTCGGCACACTGTTTTGTGCTGGGAAGAAGAACCATGATATTTCTCATGTTTTTTTTTAATACTTCTATAGGTGCATTGTAATTATACATTATAGTTAGGTTCAAAGTGATACAAGCATACATGCACACAGCACTTGGCGTGTTCCCCTCTGAACCCCACCCTGTCCCACGCCTCCCCATACACATTGGTGAGATTGGTAGCGATACCTTCATATATGGACATAGCATTATTTGAACTGTTTCCTTCATCCGTCCTCCTTGCCCTCCTCCCCCTCCCTCCCCAAACCCCTTCCACTTTTCTCTTGGTCTCTCTCCTCTTTTTTTTTTTTTTTTTGGTACTGGGGATTGAACCCAGGGGCATTCTACCTCCAATCTATACCCCCAGCCCTATTTTTATTTTTTGTTTTGAAACAGGGTCTCACTAGGTTGCTGAGAGTCTTGCTAAATTGTTGAGGCTGGTCTTGAACTTGTGATCCTCCTGTCTCAGCCTCCCAAGTATTGGGATTACACGGATATGCCACCCTGCCCGGCTTCTCTCCTCATTTATTGAAAGTCCCTTTTGCTTCTCCCATTTTTACTTACTCTGTGTGTCTTTCCTATGTGTCCTCAAAAACTCTCATGACTTCACTGCTCCTAGATGTTTATGATTCTGAATCTTAGCTTTATCCAAGATGTTCCCAGCTCAACTTATATCCACACAACTATCTACAGGACCTTGTCTCCAGAAGTTCTGCAGGCAACTTACTTTTATCCTATTTCAAACTGAATCCATTGTTTTCTCAGAAACCAGCTTCTTCCTTTCTCCAAGCAAATGTTACTGAGTGTCTAGTGGGTTCCAGGCTTTGTCCTAAGAATTCCAGTTTTTAAAGTGTAAGGAGTATGGTGTAGTGGGAAGATGACTTACACAATAACTGTATCTTTATGGGCAGTATAACGCTAGTTAGAAGGGGAGAATGTATGACCTTGGGTATTTCGATTGACTTTTCTGTACCTCAGTTTCTTCATCTGTAAAATGGAGAAAATAGAATCTTCTCAGAGAGCCAATGTGAAGATTAGTTAAATTACTGTCTGGAGAGCACAAAACATACTATAATTCAATAATTATTAGTGATTGTCATTACTATTAAGAATTACATTATATGGAAACTTAAAATTAAGCCTTAAGCATCAATTTTAATAGTGAAATACCGGGAGTACTTGCTAATGTGATTAAATGAAAAAAGTTAAAATATTAAAATTGGAAGGAAAATAGCAAATGTCAGTTATTTGTAGATGATTTAAAAATATATCCCAAATAATCAACTGATAAAATAGTATCAACAGGTAAGAGTTGCTTAAATTAGCTAATGGTGATATTAATATGCAATAATCAATAGTTGTACAACATATGAAAAACACAAAACATAATGGAAAGACTACATTTATAGTAACAGTTAAAAAATAAAATATCTATGAATAAATTTTAAAAAACTTTGTAACATCTATGTGAACATACTTTCAATTACTTCTGAAAGTTTATGATAATTTGGTCAAGTATAGTGATATATACCTTGTTCTTGGAGAGAAAGAGACCTTATTATAAAGATGATAATACTATATAAATTAATCTATATGTGTAATATGAACCTAATAAAATGCAACATATTTATATTTGAATTAACTTACTCTAAAGTTCACAGGGAAAATAAACAAAATACCCAGCAAAATTCAGAAAAGAATATATGACAAAGTAGTACAAGTTTTACCAGATGTTAAAATGTGTTTATTTTACTTAATAAACATTGGGTAGTGTTTACTATTTGCCAGACTTGTAAATACTATGCCCATATTAAATATTGTGTTACAATCTTTGTAATGAACATACTAACAGGGTGTTAGGGAAACTGAGGCACAGGTAGATCAAGTAATGTGCCCAAGATCTAACAACTAGTAAGAGGGGGAACCAGGCTTTGAACCCAAGTCATCTAGATCCAGAGTTTGTGCTTGTAATCAGTACACTTATAATGAGCACCAGAATAAACAGAGATAGACGAAGCATTAGAGTCCATAAATAGACCCACATTTACATGAAAATTTAGTATATAACAAAGTATACATTAAAGTAAAGGAAATGATGGATTATTCAAAAAATTATGTTAAGTCAATTGTAAAAGTTAAAAGTAGGTCTCTGCTAATTTTTTTCATCAAATTCCATGTGGACCAAAATTTAAATATAAAACTACATTAAACCCATATAAATACTATAAGAAAATACAGAGGAACTTAAAAAATAATCTTCGAGTGATAAGACTTTGAGTGTTCCTTTGAAAGTGGTCTTTTTTTTTGCAGTAATGGGGATTGAACCCATGGACATTCTACCTCCGAGCTACACCCCCAGCCCTATTTTTTATTCTTTATTTTGAAACAGGGTTTCACTAAGTTGCGGAGGGCCTCACTAAGAAGCTGAGGCTGGCCAGGAACCTGTGATCCTCCTGTCTCAGCCTCCCAAGTACTGGGATTACAAGTGTGTGCCACCACGCCTGGCTGAAAGTGGTCTTTTGCTGGGCATGGTGATGCATGCCTGTAATCCCTGTACTTGGGAGGCTGAGATAGGAGAATTGCAGGTTCAAAGCCAGCTTTTCAACTTAACGAGACACTGTTTCCAAATAAAAAACAAAATAGGGCTGGAGGTGTAACTGGGAGGTAGAATCCCCTTGGGTTCACCCCCCACACACACACACACAAAGGGAGAGAGAAAGTGGTCTTTTTCTTTGACTCCTATATTGGTTGCAATTGCTCACGTGTTAGCACAAACCCACCACCTCAAAACAGCATATGTTTATGATCTCCAGTTTCTCTATGGGGCCAAAAGTGGAGTCACAGGGCTATGCTCACAATTGTATTGAAGGTCCCTTCAGTTCATTTAGGTTGTCTGTAGAATTCAGTTCCTAGTGGTTGTAGGACTGAGGTTCCTGTTTCCTGCTGACTGTTGGCTGTGGATGCTCCCAACTCTTGGAGGCTACCAGGTCTTAGCCATGTGGCTTTCTCACAACATGGCAGCCTCATTCTTCAAAGCTATCAGGAAAATGTCTCTAGTCTTCTTTAGGTGAGTCATGAGATGTCAAGTAACCACAGGACTGGCTGTCCCTTCACCTATGTCGTGCAATGTCATCCAAGGGAGGGCTATGGTATCCCATCACAGATCTTTTCCAAGGGAAAGGTTTTATAGGGTGTGTCTCAAGGGGCAGGAATCTTGGGTGTCATCTCAAAATTCTGCCAACCACAGATGCTTTTAAAATTTTTCCCTTGTCTTTTGTTATGATTGGCTTCACTGTGATGTCTCTAGGTGTGAATTTCTTTCTTTTGCTAATTTAGGAAGGAATAACATGTTGAGGAGTATCAGAGCACTCCATATTTTTAACATTATAGTAGACTATAGAGACAGCTTTCAAAATGGATGAGTCAGGAATAAAAATAAGGATCATCCAAATTTTAGCTCAATATCCTATTTAGTTGCTTTTTTTTTCAGACCCAAGGTCTTTTTGTTCCTCCTCTATTGCTGTCATAAGCAAAATAATTAAAAAATTATTATTTTATTATTTTGCTAATAAAAATGGGTCACATAGTTTGGGGCCACTGGCTTTGTGAGCGTGAGGCTGTCTCTGCAAGTGTTTTTGTGGAAATAAAACAAAAGCTCCATTCACTTTATAAAAATCCAATTTCAAACATGTTCATGCTATTATATAAGTACTTCTATGTAAAATATTATTATATGGTTTAAGATACACTTACACTAAGTAGACATCCTTCATCTAGCACTCTGTGTGTGTGTGTGTGTGTGTGTGTGTGTGTGCGCACTCGTGTGAGCCTATGTGTTTTGGTGGAGGTGGTGTGCATGGCGGGGTGTCTGTGGGGAGATGTGCTCACTGAACATAGCTTAGGGGCCATGAATAGCTAGAAACATAAAATATTCTTCTTCTGTTTGTTTGAGACTGAATAATTCATAACTAGGGTTATCACTGAGCATCCTGAGATTTACTGAAGTGACTGAAATTAACATTTGGGGGTAATTTGTTTTCTCTACTCTCCTGAACTCTGACTTAGACATTGTTCAGAGCAGTTTAAGTTAGACCTGGATTCTCATCTCAGCTCCTTTGTTGAATGATCTGTTGAATAATCTCAGCAAAGTTATGTAACCTCTTCATGCCTCTGTTTTCTCATTTGTAAAATGTCAATAATAATAGTACTAATATCGTAGAGCTGTTGGAAGATTAAGTGAAGTAAATATTGTTTTTCTTTTCCTGTGCTGCAGGGAATTGAACTCAGGGCCTTGTGCGTGCCAGCCAAGTGCTCTGTCACTGAAGTACAACCCAGCTCTTATATTCTGGGTGCGTTTTAATGGTTATTACTGTGCTAAATGTTAAGATGGGAAAAAAGTGGCATCATACCTCAGAAGTTCTATAAAGAGTGGGAAGAAAATACTTTTACAGAATTTTATGCACAAATTATGAAAGTTAAGATAGATGGGATTTCTTGTGTATCTAAATAATAGTCAAGATGGTTGGCTTCTCCTTCTGTCTTCTCCCAGTAGGATTATGTGTGCATTCCAGTGCCTCCATTCTATCTTTTCTTCGATTTGCTTGTTCATTCATTGCCACATTTATCCATTCATTAACCAACATCTGTTAAATATCTGTCCCCAAGCAGCGTATGGTGCTGAGATCTGAGGAGATGATGGAAATCAGCCATTAGGCCCATACCCATGAAAACTCAGAATCAAGTGTGACAGGTGCTGTATGGGGCTAGAGAGAGTGTATTATAGAAGACACTACTCAATCAGACTATGCCAGGGAAGGCTTCTCTGAGGAAGGGATGTTTGAGCTGAGATCTGAGAGGTTCCCAGAAGTTAATCAGCAAAACTGGGCCACAAAAAAGGGTGGAGGAAAGATTTGCAGAATGAAGGGAATGTATTAGTTAGGGTCAACGTTAGCCTCTGCATGGCTTAATAGGAAAACCATGAACCCACTATGCAATGCTGATGATAACTTCAGATCACAGCCAAGCATTTTGACCTATCGCTTGGACTCCTGCTTATCACTTCCTATGGATGTTGCCATCATTTCCCTCAAGTTTATTTCAGATATTGTAGGACTGCCTTGAAAATTTAGCATATGCCTGCTGGGTCATTATTTTGTTTCCTGTCTCTCACCTCAACTCAAAAAAAATATTTAAAAAGATTTTTTCTAACTACTTCTTACAAAAGAGAGTGCAACATGGAGATTTGAACAAGCTATGTACAATGTGGGATTACTGGTATTTGGCAGGATTCCATACTGTTCATATATTATACTGCTCATATATTTTCATACTGAAGGACCTGGAATTCTGTTTTCTTTGATCACTGTTTCATCTGCATCAGAGACGCACACATTGTGCCCAACACCAGTGGCATAGAATGTTGAACACTGAAATTGTTCTCATTCTCTTTAGCAGATGCCAAAAGCATGACCTAGAATTTCTTCCCCTGCTGTTTTTTCTCTCATTTATTTTGTACATTTCAACAATTTCTAAGCTGGCGACAGTCCTTGAACTAACAATCGGTAACACTTTTGTAAGACTCAGTTAAGAGCTCATGAACCATTATGTAGCCCAGCAAGAAAGTGTGTGACTGAGAGGCACAATTGCCTTTACATGGGAGCTCCATTTCTTTCCTCCACACCTCCAGTTAAAGGTAAAAAGACTCTTGAGGTCATCAAATAAAAGAATGTTCTGTCTCTCAAAAGAGGAGGTACACATGTTCTCAGCGAACCAAAATGTTCTGTCGAAAGCACTTCCGGTAAAAGTGGCATGAAAATCTCACAAGCATATTTCAGATTTGGTTCAGGTTCTGCCAAGATAGCATTCTTTTTTCCAAGGCCAGGGAGGTAAACATGTTGGAGCTAGAAAAGCGAGAACCCCTGCTGGAAGCGCACTGCACAACCTGCCGGGTAATGACGCTCTTTCCCTTTATTTCTGTGTGAGCTGCAATAAAGCTGGCTCTTTCAAAACACAAAAGCCAGGTTCCTGCTGTGACTTCTCAAAGTGTTTCTCGAAATACCCGTGCAGCAGCTGACACATAAAAAAACATATTCATGAACATCCACATGGTTTCTTGGACCTGTTGGGAGCACACAGACCCCAGTTTTCAGGTAGGTTGGATTTGTGATACCCACAGTTCTGTTTCTGAATAGTCAGGGTTCCCAGGCAGCTTGGAGTTGTGTTTTAACTGGACTGATGCTCATGGAGCCAGCATGTCCTTAGGAAAATCTGTCCTGGACTTGTTCAGAATGGCTGCCTAAACCTGGGCTTAATCAGGGTAGGTGGGCAGCATCCTCAGAAGCCATCAGGAGCCCTGGGTTCTGTTACAGCTCTGCCACTAGGGTGATATTCAATGCTGATCTTTCACTACATATCAGTTCATTATCTGTAAAATGTAGGGCCACCTGGACACCTGCCCAGTTGATGCCAGAGCCTCTTGGGTCCCAGGGTTTCACCCAGGCCAAGTCTCCATCAATCACAATAACCTCAAGGAGTCTTTCAATCAAAACTTTAAAATACATCATAAAGGTTAATTGGGATGAATGATGACTATATCTATGTTACAATTCTCTGAACATATACATAGGGGTGGGGTTTTTGGTATCTTGGTAGTTATTACCTAGATATTACCAAGTTATTACCAAAGCTAATAGTATGCAAGAAGTATTAGTATTATCTGCTATGTTTCTTCTTGCATACTATTAGCCTTGTTTTACTAGAATGCTGTATGGAAACAGGAACCTGTCTTTTTTTATTTTTGCATTTCCATTGCCAAGAATGTGTCTAGCATATTTGTAATGGATATTCAGTAAAAAATATTTGTCTATGCATGAAACAAATATACACATATAGTCACATATGATCACTTACTATAAGGTGTCCTATTCTTGGAAGCAGTAGATGTCTACTTAAATGGATTAGCTTGTCTGAGGACAGAAAGACTCTGAAAGAACAGAGATGAGATGGTTGAGGAATTTTGGTGCCCTCTTCTCTCCCTCTCCTTTTACCCCCATCAGGAATGTCATGTCAATTCCACAGTGCCACACATCACCCAAGTGCAGGCAGGAAGCTGACTGACAGTCAGAAGCTCTTTTCCATGAGCACATAGTTACTAGTGTGCTGCACCATCTGGGGTGATCCTGAACATCTGGTGATTCTGTGCAGATTGTATGTAAATGGGTCCACCCCCAGAGGTACAGAAGTAGTAAGACTTCGGTGTGGAAGGGCTGAGTGACCTGCAGAGTGCATGTTAACTGGAGCATTACCTTTTCCAAAAGGTAGTGGTCAGCAGCTGCAGGCCCAGGGTGGTGGCAGAGCTCTGGAATATTGTCACAGTGCACACAGGGGCAGCTTGTTTCTTGACGGCAAGCTCACACTGAGGTCTTGTCTCTTCTTCCCAGGAAAGGAGGAAGCAGTGGCTTTTTTTTGTTGCTTTTCCATTAGAATTGAAATCCCTTTCAAGTGCATGTTCTGAACCAAATGTTTTATTAAAATATGTCCATTGATTCAAGGTCCAGGTGACTTAGAACATTGTTGTTTCTCCCTCTGCTTCCCCTTCAACCCACAGCCCGAGGATATCTCCTATTCAGAAAGAGTTACTTGTAGAAGAATTGTTCTGTCCAGGGGGTACTACCTGGCAGATATAGAATTCATAGACAACATTGTACTTTTAGACTTGAAGGAGAAATCTATAATGAGTGTTGGCATTTTTAAGAAATGCCATATCTATTTTGAACTTGCTCCTAAAAGCACAACCTAAAAATTTGACCTAGTCTAGTATTCACAGGAAAAGCTAATTTTGAAAAATTTTAATCAGGTTATAGTCCAATAATATTTAAATGGAACTTAAAATCCTAAATCAAGGTTTGGCGATAATTAGTTTGAGTAATTACTAATTTAAATCTTAGGGAGAATAACTTACAACTTGAGCAAAATGTGAAGACATGCTCATTAGGTCTAGATTTAGCTGATTTTTAAAATCCTATTCTTCACTGTCAATGTCAGATTTCAATGAACTTTAACCAGATTTTGAAATTAGAATTATTAATATTCATATTCAAGAACTAAATTTCTTCCTGAAAAATCTAGATGTTATTGAGACTAATGGTTCCATATGAATATATATATTCATATTAGAAATATGCTTTCTAATATATATACTCATATATATATATTAGAAATCAGTAATAACAAGATTACTTTTGGAAAAAAAGCTTAAATGGTTCATGGCTTGGAGGAATATTTTATGTAAATTAACTCCAGTTGCCTATGGGTAAGAAATAAAATTGGGCAGTTGAAAACTTCCCAGAGGATAGGTTTGGAAAATCTTTTATAATGTAGTTTTTGAAACCTAGCAAGTGTGTGGTTGGACAATAAGAAAACAAGTGTCTTAGTAACCCCTTTAAAAAATGATTCCAATTTTTCGTAGGGAAGGTTGTAAGGGTTATTGGGATTTGGAGCTTTTGGCCTATTAAATGGTTTGAAGAATGATATGGTTTTAATGCTTCGTTCCCTTTTGCTCTGTATTAAAATCAACATTTTCAGTGTTGAAACTGCATCTTGGTCTATCAGCTCTTAAAGTGACAGGTTTCCTTTTCAACTTGAATGCAGAGTCTGCTGATATTAGAGGAGAATACATATGGAAAGGAGAGAAAAACAACAGCAGGACAATTGGCAAGGATGGTGGAATGAGCTGATTGAGGCAAGAGA
Source organism: Glis glis (assembly GCA_004027185.1). Lineage (NCBI taxonomy): Eukaryota > Metazoa > Chordata > Mammalia > Rodentia > Gliridae > Glis > Glis glis. The sequence continues at coordinate 36,661 of PVJS01003628.1, forward strand.
GCTGACTTTGACCTTGGCCCAGTCAGCAATATTGGGAGACTTTGGGAAGACCCTTGACTTTGCTGGACTTGATCTTTAAAATGAACAGGTTCCTGGTCTTAACCCACCTTGTAGTCCTAACTAGGCACTGTACATGAACATGCCTCAAAAAAAAAAAACCATAAATGCTTTAAAACCAAATTAAGTGGTGAAGTTGAAACATATGGAATTGCCATGTTTACATGTTTAATTGCCAGAGGAAGTTACTCCACAAAGTTTTGGGGTCATTCGGAACCATAATATTATATTTTTGCTAAGCTCTATATGTATTAATATCCTACTCTATATGTTTTAATATCCCATTTGTAGAAATGAGATGATGGTGCTATATAGAATATTGTATCTAGGAATTTGGTAGAAATGCCTTTAATAATTGCTCTGTCAACAAACAGTGGTACTAGTAGTGACGAGTCTGTTGTACATTTGCGCTGGGTATGGAGGATACAAAGCGAATAAGACAAAATTCTTACTTTCAAGCAATCTGAATAAGTGCTACTATCAAAATATATCAGAAACTTATTTTAAGCCATGGTAAAGATGGCTTTCTGAAAGATCTGAGGTTTTAAAATTAATTTGACCCGTTTGATCTTTCCCACTTGGTTTCTGCAGGGGTCATCAAGAGGTTCCTCCCACAGAGATGAGTGCATGGGGGAGGGCAAGATGGAATTAGACAGTTATGGGAGTATCTTCCTAGTACAGAACCTCCACAGCTGAACTGGTTAGGACTGGGGCTGCTGCCTGTGTTTTTCCCTTGGGGACTCCCAGCAATACCCTGGGTTCTCTTTCTACAGCTCCTGGAAATATGATACCAGGTATTAGGAATGATCCATGTGACCTCAGACCATTTTTAAATACTAACTCAAGGGTGGACAATTCAATTACTTCCATGGGTTTTTCCTGCTGCCACCTGCTATGACTTGGGTTAGGAAAGGTGAATACTCAAGTTTTTCATCAGTTTTCAAGGGTGGGAGAAACTTGACATAGAATTTTATGTCACTGAGATGACTAGTTGATTGCATCCAACAATCAAACAGCTATTTAAACATCTTCTTTCATAGTCATCCCCTGCTGTCACTGAAGCCTGTGTAGGATTCTAGGTATCTATTTAGTGATAGAATTCTTGCATGGTCTTTGAAAAAAAATAGCACTTGAGCCTTTGCAAAAAGACTAACAGATTCGATTCACCTGATTTATATCCACAAAGAACTGCGTCAGAGACCCCAGTTGATCGATAAAGGGGGCTCCTTTTTATTGGCTTATTTGTACTGAGGCAGAGGTTTATAATATTTGTTCTTGAACTCACCACAATGTGGCACTCTAGTAATTTCTATATCTGGATGCTTGTATATCTTTAGTTGATGGAGATACCTTCAAGGTACTGGATTTCTAGCAAGTGCGCTCTGTCTGAAAATGTGAGTCATTCTCAAAGATCTCCATTTGCAAAGTTGTGGAGGGTCCAGTTAATTCTGTGGACTCTGCTTACACAGGTATTTCCCTATGCTTTGCTTAAAACATAAAAGCAAAAACAAAACACATTTAAAAAATATTCCTTAATCACTATTGTTTCTGTTTTTTTTTTTTTTAAACAGTCCAGTGAAAACCAAAATCTTACTATAAGGACCATGGGAAAAAAGGTAAAAATTAATACGTAAATGAATATTGAGGCAAGGTATGGAGCAAGCCTTCTGGTTTGTGGATGATAATAAAATGTATATCAGAAAAGAAAATTCATTTTAAATATACAAAGAGACAAACATATTACTCTAGGAGTTTTGATGGTATTTTGGATAATGGTATGTCCCTTGGATGAGCTCATGCATTGACAGTACAAAAATGTTCAGAGGTGAAATGATTGGATCATGAAAGTTCTAATCTCATCAGTAGATAAACCCATTGATAGATTAATAGTTTTTTTTTTTGCTGGTAAGATAGGCAGGTAGGGTGTAGCTGGAGGAGGTAGTTCGCTGGGTGCCTGGCCTTGGGGATTATATATATTCCTTGTCCCTTTTCTTGCTCTCTCTCTCTCTCTGCTTCCTGCTGCCATGTCCTGAGCTCTATAGACATGGCCTAGCCTAACATGGACTGAAACCTCTGAGTCCTCCAGAACTGTGAGCAAGCCAATCTTTTTTCCTCTAAGTTGTTGTTGTCAGGTATTTTCAGTCACAGCAGTGAAAATACTGACCAAAACAGATGGGTTCTCATCAGGTGACTTGGTTTCCTGATGTGGTACTCGGGCTCCGAGCAGTGGCCTCTTCATGACCCACAGACTTAGAATCATCAGAGCTTCTCGGAAGAAGTAATTATGAGGCTTGGGAGTGTTGATCCCCTTCCCCACCACTGCAGGATTTTTATTTTGTTTATTGGCACTCTGTTTATTGGCACTCTATCACTTTGCTACACAAGCCTGCAACAAAAGCAATTATGAACATATAAAGTTTTGATTCTTATTTCGGAAAGATTTAAACCTGAAAATAAGACCCAACAACAGAAGTAAGGAGTCAACAGTCCCTTTCCTCATACTGTGACCTGCATGCAGAGGAATTTTCCATTCTCCTTTTACTTTTCTCCTAATATTTTTATGCATTTAAAAAAGAAATACTTGAAAGAGAGAGAAGGAGGAGTAAGGAATTGAGTGAGAAAAATTCAGAATAGTTTTTTCTCAGCTTATAGAATTTTGGCCTTATCTCCATTTATCATTATAAAACAAATGAACAAACAAAAAACAAATGGCCAATATTTGCCAAACTAGGCCTTTCCCACTGAATTTATAGGAGGAGCCAATTATCCAAGAACTATAAACAGAACATAGGAAAACCCAGAAATGAAATAGCTACATGACTTTATAAATTAAAGTGTAAAGGGATTGAATTTGAAAGACTGACCTACTTGCTCACACCATTAGCAAGCTGCTCATCACCTTTCATGTTATTTTCTTTCACAGGACCCAGGCACCGTACCAATCCTGTCTCTTATTCCCATGCAGTTATGAGACGTTCTGTAATTTCTGACATATTCCTTTTGATTTATCACCAACAAACTGTGGCTAATGGCATGCCTGTGCTGCATTTCTATAGTCTGACTTTAAAAACTTGCAAAACGTAATTTTAATATTCATATATTCAACTGTTACCCACCACCCCACCACTTGGACATTCTCATTACTCTTGAGTCTTCCATCTCCAAGACTACAAGCTTTAAACCTAACTTCTCGCCAGGCGTGGTGGCGCACGCTTGTAATCCCAGTACTTGGGAGGTGGAGACTGGAGGATCCAGGTTCGCGGCCAGCCTCAGCTACTTAGTGAGGCCCTCCGCAACTTCATGAGACCCGGTTTCAAAATAAAGTATAAAAAATAGGGCCGGGGGTGTAGCTCAGAGGTAAAACGCCCTGGGTTCAATCCCCAGTACTGCAAAAAAAAAAAAAAAACCCTAACTTCTCCCTTTTCACGCTGCATCTTCTTTTCATATGAATCATGGCTTCTGGTCCTCTAATGTGTTTTTATTTTCCAATTTGTCTCCAGATATTTTCTTCACTACTGTCTGAACTGGACCTGGTAGAGAGTTTGACTTGGACTACTGTGGACCTTTAAGTTTCCATCATATCTTCTCTTCCAGTGTCCAAACCCAGGATCCCCATTTCTTCTAGCAGAGTATCATTAAAAGCACACAGGGGTCTACTATAAAAAAAATAACTGTGAGACCCCAAAGGCATCTCTCTCACTCTTGAGGTGACCCACATTCTCTCTTGAATGTGGATTCCCCCACTTTCCTAAATAAACCTCTGTCTTTGTCTCTGAAGAAACAACAACAATGCGTGGTCACTAAGTCAGGCTGACTTGAATTAAATTCAACCACCACTAACTACCTCTTTACTTTCAGACAAGTGATTTAACCTTTCTGCACCTGTAACCTACTCTGAATATTAGTAATATTGTCTTCAAAGTTATTATATGGTTTAAATGAGAAGGTACATAAAGAGTATAAAGAGTATGCTCAATAATTCATACTTTCAGCATTCAATATTAATCCCCTTCTAATTTCACCTCAGAGTTGATGGACACTGCTAGGAAAGTACAGATTTAAGTTCACTATAAATTATTGCCATCTAATCATATATTACTGTTATACATTTATTATTTACTCTTATTGTAGTCAGAGCTTTTAGTTGCCAGCAACAGAATCAACTCACTCCCTTCCTTCCTTCCTTCCTTCCTTCCTTCCTTCCTTCCTTCCTTCCCTCTTCTCCTTCTTCTTCCCTCTCTTCCTGTATCTATTCCTTCCTTTCCTTCTTTCTTGCTAAATTGAGGCATAACATAAATGTAGCCAAATGACGTTCTACACATGTATATACTCCTCATCCAGCATCCTGGTCATGACACGGGTCATTTTTGACAGTGCATTATCTGCTCCTTCTCTTGCCCCTCCACCCCTTTCCTGAAGGAATCAACTTCTGACTTCTATCACCAAACATGAGAGATGAGGTAATTTACCTGGTCTTGAACTTCATACATGTGAGCTCATATAGTGAGACACTTCTGCCTTATGATTTATTTTGCTCATCAGTGTTAGTGAGATTCTTCCATGTTATATGTGGTGGTGGTTGTTTTTTATTTTTTTTAGGTTGGTGTGTAGTATTCCATTGTATATATACACCATACTTTTTATTTGTATTGTGTCTGGAGTTATGAATAGAGTTTCTATAAACATTCTTATAACCCTTTTGGTGGATTTATATGTATTCATTTCTATAGTGTACATCCATCGAGTAAAACTGCTGGATCATTGGATAGGTGAATTTTCAGCTTAGTAGATAATCCTACTCTTGTTTAACTAGGGGGGAATTTATTGAGGAATAGCAGTGCACAGATTTGATAGGTAAACTGTGTCTCTGGCTGAATTTTCAGGGGCATCTTACAGAAACATGCTGCAGAGCTGGCCTGGGAAGGCCATTGTACCAGCTGACCCAGAACCATGCTGTTTTTGATGTCATGGGGAGCTGCCATATTTGCCACCCACCCTGGATACTACTGCTGCGTTAAGTTGTTTGTATTTCTGTGGTCTAAACACCCTCCATCTCTCCACATCTGAAGGAAAATTTCTTATGTGCATGCTTTCGAGGGACAACCAAGGATTCCCATGCATGGGCTAATGTGGACTAGAAACCATCGGTAAGAGAGGAGAGGCAAGCATGAGATTCACAGTTTTAGCAAGAGCCAGAGGCTGAAGCCATGACACTGGAACTCCAAGTCAGCATTGTCCTGAAGGAAATAGAATCTGGGAAACAAGTTGACTTTGCTTCAAGGTGTGGAATTTAGAGCTCTGGACAATTTTTTATTTATTTCTCGAAGGGTACAGTGGCCTCAGCTGATATCTGTGTTATGTAAGCACCCACTTAATTGGAAAACTGGGACTAGCCTAGGGCCTGCATAAATAAAACCATTCTAAAAATGTCATTTCTCTCCTCTTTTGTTATAACAACTAAGGAGAATATGTAAAAACCAAAACAAACAAACACAAAGGGCACCATTTGTTGGGCTGAAGCGTGTTAAAGTCTTAGTTCTGTCTCTGGATCAGTGTGAGGCCATTGGCAAATTTCCAACTGTTCAGGGCTTTATTTTTCTCCTGGGAAAAATCATCTCCTGGGAAAAATAATATCTGCCTTGCAAGGTTGTACAGGACACAGCATCTGGAAGATAGTAAGTGCTTAATTAATTGCAACTGCTGCCATCATTATTTCTACTAGTAAAAGAGAAGAATTATCCTGCATTTAGTATGTACTGGCACTGCTTCGTGCTTTGCTCATTTATTTATCTCATTCAATACTGACAAAGTAAAAATACCTCTATTTCACAGATGGGGAAATGGAGACAAAATGGCGGGCAATTTCCTCAAGGTGACATAGTCAAAGTCCAGTTCAGGATATAAAAGTAGGTGGGGCTTGCTCTCCAGGCCTGGTAAACTGTGGAAGAGGGTAGCAGGTCTAAGGATCATCAAGGTGGACATCCCTTGATGCGATGGACTTTAACTTGGCATGGAAGGATCTGGAAAGATTGCTGAGTCACATTTTGCTTCTAAGCAAATGTGAGGAGACAGGAATACCTGTGGTGATCAAGATGGGAAGGGAAGCAGTAAGAATGGTGGGAGCAGCCAGGCATGGTGGCTATAATCCCAGTACTTGGGAGGCTGGGACAGGAGAATTGCAGGTTCGAGGCCAGCCTCAGCAACTTAGACCCTGTTTCGAAATAAAAAAATAATTTAGGGCTGGGGGGTGTATCTCAGAGGTAGAATGTCCCTGGCTTCAATCCCAGTACCACAAAAATAAAATAATAATAATAAAATAAATGAATGGAGGGAGCTTTGGAGGCCTGTGCAAAGTAGTGGGAGCAAGTCAGGGCAGGTAGATGAGACTTCAGGCAAGGGACTTGGAGGTGAAATGGAGGGGAGGCTGGAGAAGAGCTTATTGTTTTGAATTTAGAAAATCAGATTGTGAGTAGGTTGTGTGAACCAATGGGCTGACCAAAGTTAGCTAAAAATGGTGCATCTTGGATCACATGAGGCCGAACCTGAGCTGTTGGACAGTTCAGCCCCTCCGGCCCCTCCATTGTACAAACTGAGCTGCTTTTCCTGAGGACCTACAGCAGGGAGTTACATAGGCAATTAGCTGGAAGAATCTAGAGGAAAGACTAATGGGTGCAAGTCATCCTACCTGTGCCTTCAGGTCAGATGAGTTCACAGTGAGGAGAAAGGGATGCCGGCAGAGGGAAAGATGAGGAGGAAGGAGCAAGCACAACAGATGCATCATCCCCCCACACAAGCCATGCACATTTCAGCGTTGTTAGCTTCACTCAGGTACCAGCACTCTTTCTGCCCGTGGCTACTTTACTTCTCTGGACTGCATCAGTGCATCAGGTCAAGTTAATTGCACCCTTCTTCATACATTTTTGGACACATACCTGGTATTATTATGCATCAAGCTGTACACTACCTACTCATATGGGTGAAGACTTAGAACTCATGCATTTGAGCTGAATGAGCTGGCCAAGTGCATCATCTCTAAAGAAAAGGGGGTCAATAAATGCCATGTCCCTGAATGTGCTCTTCATGTTCCCCCAAAAACCAAGCCAAGGGAACAATGAGAGCAAGCCTGGAAAGTTCAGATTCATATGTTCTTGAAGGATGTTGGCTTTCTCTCATGCACCCTGAAACCAGGGCAATCTAGTTATCTGTAGGAAGCTACTTTCTTGCATGTACACAAGGACAGCTGCTCCTAGGGATGCTGGTCAGACAAGCAAACTAAGCAAGGTGGTGCTGATGATGTCACTGCTTCTGCAGCCTAATATAAGACCCCTCTCTGAGTGGGGATAGCATGGAACTGGGGGCACTGTGGAAAAGATACATTTTACTCGTTCGGATGGCCACCACTGGACAAAACACAGTGAGGGAGAGGAGGGTTGCTTGGCAAAGCACCATGGAAAACAGAGGTGCTGTCTGTCAGCCTGTTGCCACTGAACTGTTCTTGGAGCAGTCACTGATCTCTTGTAAGCTTCCCCAGTAAACCACAGATCTTTTGTGCTGTCTCTGAGCACTTTCTTTGGCTTGTCTGTAACCTGCTCCACTGCACTGGCACCACTGGGTGGTAGATATGAAAGAAGGATGTGCTCAGCCGAGATTATGGAACACATCCAGGCAACTTCTTTGACTTTGTGCCACTCACTGTCTTTGATCTGATCTGAGCTGAATTGTAATGAAAAGGAGCGCTGTGTTTCTACATTGTGTTGTAGTCATCTCTCTATCTGTATTTTTCCCACTTGTGGGCAGCAGCTGCAGAGCCCAGCACATTTGTGACTGACCCAAAGGAGAGACATTGTAAATCCTTCCTGAGCAGGTGGATACAATCATACTAAAGAGGAGCTGCATAAAAATGAATGCTAGGTGTAACGGGAAGAGATGTTGAGAAATACTCCTGTCCTGACCTACCAGTGGTCTAGATACATTTGTATGGTCCATCTCAGCATTATTTTCTCATCTCTTGATTTCACTTACATATTTAACATTTCTTTCTAGCAAATCTATGCTTTTAAAAAGTTGTGAATTGCTTTTTGCTGCATCATTACACCAAGAAATATTGGTGACTTAGTACTGTGAGAGTGTGAAATTCAGCAGCAACTCCGTGGGGGATGGAAGCTGGCTTCAGGACATGTCCTACTGGTGAATCAGACTCATTATTTAACAAACCATAAAATAGCAACTACAATCATTAAGGCACGACTTTCCCTAAAAGAATCATCTTCTCTAACAAAAGGATTTTAAGCACTCAGGTATTTTCTACACTTGTAGCTAGAGGGGGCTTAGGGAAAATTTATTTCTATGACAACAAGTCTCAGTTTTCCCTCTTAGTGTTAAATTCTACTCTGAATTATAATTACGAAGTTAATCCTAAGTCATTATTTCATGAAAAAAATAAGATCTTACTTGCAAGTTTATAGAATGCATTGATAAAGTGTTACAGGCTGAAGAACTACATATTTTTCCAGTTCTAGGAATTACTGTTCTCCCTAAAATGACCAGAAATGGCATACTTAAGTAGGAATTATATTTCACCCAAATGTGTCTAGCAGAACTATTAACACTGATTTTTTTTAAAAAAGTGATTATAGATGACATAATAGATTAGCAATTTTCATTTTCTTTGTACTCTCTATAACAAGCCATATATATCATATTATTTCAGTGCCCATAAATTCCAGAGAGAGTCACATAGGTCAGCAAATGCTGCTGGTGCCTGGGACAGGTACCTATGCAGGTGACACCAACCTGGCCCCCAGACACCCTTGTTATGGCCGCTGCCTGCTGAGCCCCATGGCTTCTCAGCAACTTGGAACACTCTTTGCTCATTCCAGTGTCCTGCAGATTCAGGGTTAAGCTTGAGCTTCATTCTTTCTTAAGTCTCCCCTGGGGCTTCTCTTCTCTGTAAATGTGCTTGTCACAGTGTCATGGTTTTGCAATCTCTTCCCTTATTTTTATTTCCTTTCTCACTTCACTCTAAAATGCAAAAAAATCAGTTATTTAAGAATCTTACTGTTAATTATTAAAAGGAAAGAGATTCAGGGCAACAGATCTCTCCCTCCATCTCTTCCCTCCCTCTCTCCACAGTCGCACATGCCCTCAATCATTGTGATGTATATGAGAAAGAGTAACTTTAATGTACTTGATGAAAACATACCTTTATACAATTCTAAAGGAAGCCTGCTTGTATTTGTTTTGCTACTTGAGGTGTGAAAACCCTTATATCTAATTAGCACTCAAATAGGATCAATCTGGTTAAGGGGTTTATATTCAGTAATAATTGAAGGAGTTCTTTAATTCTGGATTTGTAAAAGAAAATGATTTTTAAGAATAAATTCATACCCTGTAATGAGATTGTATACTGTTTAATAATTATGGTCAGACTATGAACTATCAAGGGGATATTTGACAATAATAACTATAACCTAATGCATCCACTTTATTGCAGGAATTATACTAAGTGATAATGCTCTTCTGTATAATCACCTGATATCACACCTGTCCCCCACCTCTTAGCAAATGATCTTGCCACATTCCACACAAAGAAGATAGAAATCGTCTTCATTTCCTGCCATAGACTGTACTTATTTTGATAAATCTGCAACTTGCTTTCCTCTGTTTCTTCCTACTGCAGTTGTGGAGCTGGCCCTTCTTTTAAGGCCCATCCAGTAATGACTTGGTAAATGTTTAACACACTTTCTGAATAAGAAAAACAAATTCCTGATATGCAGAATTTGCTGATTTCCTTGATCTGAGTACTTGCACCATGGCCGATTTCAAGCTACCAGTAGGACATTATGGAGCAATGCATAGAAAGAGACACGCACTAGACTTTGTCAGCCAGCCTAAGCCAGCTCCAGCATAGCACCTGATCCATCTCTCCTGTCTTCCAAAGAAGCAGCAGGGGACTGGAGGTCTGTGCACAGACTCTACAGTCAGATTTGCCTGAGTCCGTACCCTGGTTCTACTCCTTAACGTAGCTAAGCTTTTGGACAAGTCATAACTTCTCTCTCAATTTCTGAATTGGCAAAATGCTGATTAGTAAAAAATACCCCATGAAGTATAATAATATGATCCTCCCAATCCATAACAAAAGGATAAAATATCTTTGCAGTAGAGTACTATTATTAAACCCCATTTTGCTAATGGGGACATTGAAGAACTTTCCCCTCCAGCTACTAATCTAATTCTTTCCTTTTATTTATCTGAAACTTATCTCATTTCTTCCTTTCCTACCTAATCCTCAATGCATTCCCATCAGGCATCAGCACCTATTACATAGACTGCTGTGACTATTAGGAACAACCTTCTTAGGGTGAATTTTCTGGAAACAGACTTTTAAAGATTTGCATGTTGGAAGTTTCTTTCAGGAGTGACTATAGAGACATGGGGAAGTAGGATGGGGAGAAAGGAAAGATTGTCATAACTGTGATGTGTCAGCAATGGTGGCCCTCGCCAACCTAGTGGGAGCTCTGGAGCTAAGATGGTCCATCAGAGATGTTCTGAACTGAGGCGCTGGGGCGGGCTCTTTGTGCATGGTCTTAACCAGTCATTGGAGTAAAAGGAGGAAAACTTGGGCAAGGAGGCTCTCTTTGCCACTTCCTGGAAAAGAATGCAGCTGTGAGGCCAGTAGCTAACAAACTCACCAGTTAGCGGGGAAGTGAATGCATCTTCTAGAAAAAGAGACTGAACAGATCCACTGTGCTGCTCAGACCCATTTGTTTCATATGGTGAGTTCACTACATCGAGGAATAATTGCCCCAAGATTCATATTGGATTCTTCTTGGGAAAACTTACAAATGAATGTTAATAGGATAAATTATAGCTTTAGCTACTATGTCTGGGCTTAAGGCCACAACTTATTTTTGAGTTTGAAACAGGTCTTTTGAAATAACTCAGACTGATGAGGGAGGGAGGGAGAGAGAGAGAGAAAGAGAGAAAGTGAATTAGAGTTAAAAAGAACAAAAGAAAGCCTATAAAACTGTTGGGACACCATTAAGTGAGCAAATATCCCCTCATCAAAGTCACCATGTCCTTTTCAGGCTATGGTTTCTGGTTACTAGACTTATACATTTGCATTGTCCATTAAAAGTACCAAGAGCTATCCCAGTGGATCACCTGTGTGCCAAACACATGGGTGCCCCAACTGCCATACCTCCATCTGATGATCAGAGTCAATTGCCCTTGCTAGACAGTAACTCATTTCCTTACCCTCTGCTCCTCTGTACAAGGGGCCAGAACTGACCAGGTAGTAGCCATTACTCAATATTAAGTATAAATCCTGCTGTGTGTTCTCATGGGAGAGTTTTCTCTTTGGGGATTAAGGCTGCTAAACCCATGATGTCTAAAGTTGTGGTGGCATGTTCCCCAAGAGAGTCACTGGGAGGGATGATAGGTGAGGGCATTCCTACTTCCACCTCCTGGCTACTGGTCCCATTTATTTTACTTATTGGTGACACAGCACCATGCAATGCTCATCATGGTAGGATGTATAGTCTTTCCTGGTGCCCCATCTGTACAGGATCTCATCTCCATTTGGTGCCAGAGCTATACTTTGGAAAGATTGTTCTATCAGACTGACAGCTACTAGCTGGTACAGTATTCTTTAGGATCAATGAGGTGATATTATATGGTATTTATTGTTGATGTAAGATATAGGTAGTAGTATTGGCAAGGCCTTGTGAGCAGAAAAGGCAAACCCATACCCAAGGTATGTACCAAGTTCAGCCAAAATAAATTTCTGCTCATTTCAGAGTAGAGGGAGTCCAAACTAACTTGCCACCAAATAGCTCAAGGGATGATGTTATATTGGGGTCTCATTGTTGACTTATGTTGCTGGCAGGTTGAAATTACATAGTAAATTATTTTTGATGTGTAGAGGCTTATCCCTATTACCACTGCTACTTCATTCATGAGCCATTGTACCAGAACTGGCTGGTAATTAACAGCCTGGCTGACATCAATTAGCTGAGGCATTCTGTCTACCTAGTTCTTCAGTTCCTCTTTCCTGGCTCTTTGGTGGGTACTAATAGTTGAAATCCCATAGGAAGCAAACTACCTTGCAGTCTCTTCTAGTACCCCTAATAGATGGAAAATCACAGAGCCGGTGAAACCCAAAATGTGTTTTTTAGATCAGCTCATACATCACAAAACAATATTAAGTGGGTCTGGGGTGGAACTATATATCTCAACATAACTGGAATTGATGAGGACTACCACGGTATATCCTTTAATTCTTCACCAGTAGCACTAGTCTCTGTCCTTATTTACTGTGATATTATTTTTTATTAATGATGTTGGTATGAAATGGGGAATTAATTTTAGGAGTATCCACATGGCATTGGAAACTCTGACAGCTCTTAGTTGACATGTCAAGGCATCATTATATGTTTTTTGCCCACTACCAAGCGTATCTATTCTGATTGTACATTCACACACTGGCTAAATCATCATGAGCAGAGTGGACTAACTCTAATCCATTCATAAACCAGGACTCCATTTATTGCTGATTTTCTTATTTTGTCACTCTAACATGGGGGTGAAGGTAATACTTAGGATTCCTGGATATGAACATCAAGTTAGACTCTTACTAACATTCTCAAAAGATCTATCATCTTTTCCCAATGTGTGACAAATCAAATAAATGGCCTCTCTTTAGGGAAGGACTAGGGAGAATCCTTACCTTATATTCTTGCCATAAAGCTAAGAGTTCTTTCTCATGAGAACCTTACCTCTTTTCAGCTGCTAGGGCTTTCTTAGATCTGGGAACCCAGTAAGGAGTCATTGCTTTTTTGAGTCATCTGTCCTTACCCCTATCTTAATATTTGGTTTATTTGGGTTATATAAATCAGCTGTCCATCTACCTTTCCTTTGGAATACCACATTCTATTAAACATCTCCATAGCTCTCTGCAGATCGGCATCCCCTGGACCTTGTCACTCACTTAGTAATTGTACCCATTTCTGATACCTAGCTTCTGTTATTTTGGGATCCTCTCATCCTCAATTTTTATAGCAGCACCTATCACTTTCAACCCTGGGTTCCACAGGATAGTCACCACTGAGCTTCTCAATCACATCAGACCCCTCTCACCAGCATGCTTTTTATTGCCCTTGTCAATCAAGGATCCTTTGGCCCCTCCCATGGGTCACAGTCAGTTGAAGGGTTTTCTGGATTAAATAGTACATTCACTGCAGCATGGCTGCCCCTCTGAGCCTTTTGGTCCTCTCTGACATGGACTGCTGTGGTAGAGCTAACGTGACTACTTCCCTGTTTCAGTACTGTTTCTTGGGATGTTTTCCAGCTTGTTAAATTTTTTATCACAGGAGAGGGATGATGTGATATTGATAATCCCTCCCTTATCTATGTTTCTAATCTTTTCTCTTATCCCCACCTTGATTCATACCCTCAGGATCCCATACTCTTCTGACTCTTGCCAGTTCATGTTGGTTAGGCCTAGAGCTCGGAAGCTGTATAATCCCTTTCTTCCTTTAGCAGCAGTTTTTCTGCTGGATATGCTGTGAATTGGCAATAGCTATTGTCTCAAAGTCCAGGAGGGGAGAAGAGGCTAAATCCTGATGGCCACATATGTTGTTTTATGTGTTGGTCAAGTTTATGTGACAACTTATCTGGGTTATAGTCTTGTTACTGGAGCAAATGCTAATTTAGCTGATGTGGTAGAGGTATTTTATAGTTGTGATAAAAATCTATGAAATCAGTTTGCTTTGTGTAAGGAAAATGATCCTGTATAAACTGGGTGGGCCTGATTCACTGAGTAGAAAGGCCATAAGAGCTCAACTGGGGCTTTCTAGAAGAAATTCCACCATTGAACTGCAGCTGCAATATTGTCTGCTAGTTCTAACCTGATCCTCCTGATAGTCTGCCCTATGGATTTCAGACTTGCCTACCCAATCCCCACCATTGCCTAAATTAGTTCCTTGCAACATGTCCCTTAATATGTATTTCCTATTGATCTTGTTTCTCTGGTGGGGCCCTGAGAGATATATCTTTCAAGGTAGAGATTTTGCATCATCTTCAAGAAAGGGGGCATTGGTAGTCTAAAACAGAAGCAACCATCCCAATTCTGCAGGTCCAGAGTGATCAAGACTTTAGGATTCACTGTTTTCCAGTGCACATACCCATATGTCCTTATCCCAAGTCTCATAACCCCACTCTTTTCCTGAAATGGCCCTGACCTTGGTATACCACACTTGAGAGGTTGAGGAATTCAACTTTCTGTGCAGTTTCCCCACTGCTGTAATTAAGTTCTGTGCCCAATATTTAGTGTATCCTTGTTTCTCTTTCTATTATAATTTTTATTGATATATTAAAGTGTGATTTTCTTGTGATATCTTTGCACAGTTTGGTATTTTGGTAATAGTCCCTTATAGAATGAGGTAGGGATTGTCTCTACCACTTCCATTTTTTCTTAAGTTTGGGAAGAAATCATATTAAAGTTTTTTCAAATATTTGGTAGAATTCACCAGTTTAGTTTGGGTACACAGATTTTAGAATGTGCAGTAGTTTCTTCTTTTTATTTTTATACTTTTATTGGCGCATTGTAATTATACATCATGCTGAGGTACAGAGTGATAGGGATATACAAGTACAGAATAACTGGTGTGTTTTCTTCTGGAACCCACCCCCACCTTCCCCTTCCCTGATTTCTTCTTTTTAGCTGTAGGAGTTGGAAGCTTCTTTACATACCATGGTACTACTCTTGATGTCCTAAGTTTCCTTTAAACTTATAATACCCAAGAACAAATGTATATTCCCTCAAAGCCTGACTATCTTTCCTTATTCCATAACTCTGTGAATGGCTTTCACCCATCTAATTCTGCCACCTAGAAACATGAAAGTTATTCTGGACTAATCTTCTCCTTTGCTACCCTTATTTTAACAACTTCTGAATCCTTCATTTTTTCTTTCAGATATTCTTGGATCTACCCTCTTTCTTTCATCTCTGCCACCATAAATGGCCTAGTCTAAGGACCACACAACTCTGCTGAATTACTGTCACGGTCTTCTGATGACTTCTTGTGTCTACGCCTGCTCTTCTCCAGGAATGTCACCCTACAGCAGCCAGGCTGGTCTTCATGAAGTTCAATTCTGCTTATCTCACTCTCTGACTTAAAACTCTTCTATGGCTCCTTCAGGCTACTTGAATATTGACCCAAAGCCTTCACCTGGCCAAGTTCCCATTTCATCTTGCCGCACACTTCCCTTCACTCCCTGTAAGTCTCTAGGTCAGCTATTGACTTTCAGTTCCTTGAAAGCGCTGTTCTCCTCCCACCACCAAGTCTCTGTGCATGCTGGGCCCTCTCCCTGGAGTGCCCGTCCATACACAGACATCCCTCGCTTAGTTCTCATTCATATCTTACACGTTAACACCAACATCGCTATTTCAGGGAAATGTTCCCGTTGAGCAAAGTGATGGAAGAGGTTTGGAATGCCTTTCAGCATGAAGAATCTCTTCCTATTTGGAGTCGACTGGAAATGGATGCCTGACCTGTGGGGACCCTCCTGGCTCATGCTTGTGTCACATGATTGAGTATCTCTAGGCAACTGTGGAAAAGGTCATTAATAATCATTACTAATATCCTGTGAATTACAAATACATCTTACTAATATTTATTTCATATCACAGAATGCCCCGATTTTCATGTGGATAAATGTCTTACTAACTTTTTTTTTTTTTGTGTGTGTGTGTGTGTGTGGTACTGGGGATTGAACTCAGGGAAATTTTACCTCTGAGCTATACTCCCAGCCCTATTTCATTTTTTTATTTTGAAACAAGGTCTCACTTAGTTGTGGAGGGCCTCACTAAGTTGCTGAAGCTAGCCTGTTTCAGCCTCCCGAGTACTGGGATTACAGGCATGCACCACCACGCCTGGCTTATTAACTCTTTTTAAAAAGGGAATTCAGAGTGAAATGAAATCTTGTTTTTACTGTTCTTCCTTTCCTGCCTACTAAGCTTTGGTCGAACATAAACATTTCATATCGGGCTTCTATGCTGATAGAATTCACGTTGTTTCCTCTTCCTGGGATTTCCCCCTTTCTGAGCCCCTGGATATCCCCTTGACTGTGCACACGTCTTGAGTTCTTCAATCCTATCCATCTTTACTTTTTCAATGAAAGTTTTTCTTATTCCCTGCTCTAAGCTTTCTCACATTCCAGTAATTCTTCTTGTCTCAGAACTCACATTCTTGCACCTTTCTTATAATATGTTTGTATATCCTTCTTTGTAGCTTAGTTTTATGTGTACATATTTTTATCTATTGTAAGATTCTTGGAGATATTTGTTCGATTTTTAATACTTCCTAATTGTATCTGGCATAGTACCCTACTCAAAGAAGATAATTAATAAATATTTGTTGAATACATAATTCAGTGTAATGATTAAAATTTTTTGGTGACTAGGGAACCAGGGGTAAATCATTCATTCATTCATTCAATTCAATAAGGTAGTAGATTAAAAGCGAGATAAAGGATGTGGGCGGCAGAGAACAGAGACAACTCTCTAAGAAGAGGAGACTTTGAGATTTGTGTTAAGATAAGCTTTGCATTAAGATGACTCAGTTGAAACAGCTGAAACAGTGGGAATTCCAAGCCAGGGACAAGTTAGGCATTGATGTGATGAATTATGAAAACTCTGTGCTTGAAGGAAGGTTGCTGTTTTTTTTAATTATTAAGTTATTTTAGATGGTTTTCTTTTCTTAATCTAAAGCCAAAGAAGGAAAATAGAGCCTCCTTAGAGTAAGATGACAACTGGGAATATAAGAAGAAAGGAGACATTTCAGTACTGAAACTAAGCTGAGATGTGGAACGATGGCCTTAATAGAGAAGACAGAGTCAGAATCTTGTCCAACTTCTCAAGGATAAGTGAGAATCTGTCACTCAGAAACTTTGAAGTCCCAAAGAAAGAGAGGATATAAAGAAAGAAGTCTCAGCATAGCAGTATTAAACAGGAGCCTAGGGAGCCTGAAAGGGCAGGGATAACAAGAAATAATACATGGGTTTTCTGTGAAGCTTTGAGATTTATATTCTGTCATCCTTCATCTGTATTTCTGGTGTAATGTAGTCAAAACTTTCTGGTTGGCTGAATTCCCTTTTCATCCTGATGTTTTGATATTATGTAGATGCAATTTAAAAATCTGCTGAAAATAATGCCAACTATATCTTTAAAAAGCACACACCGATTTTTCTGTTTTCTTCTGAGTATAGTAGTCACTTTGAAGAAAGATATTAAAAGCTAGAAAATTTAAACTTCAGATGACTGTAACCACATCATTCAATCTTGCAGTTCTTACATTCAAAGAGTCAAGAGAGATACAGATCTTTACTTGACATCAAGGCATACCAATTTTCAATACCTCACTTCACACTAATACATTTTATGCATGAGCTCATCTCTTCTTTCATATTATATGCATTCCTTGGTGCTTGTAAAAGTTTCTCAACACAAGACTCATTGTACTCTCTCACTCTTACGTTCTGGAAGGCCAGCACCCAAATAGTAATGATCTCATAGCTGATGAATCAAGACTTAGCTTTAGTATAAAAAGGACATATTATTGCCAGGAGAATCAGGGACATAAAATGCAATGTTATTTTGAATTATACATGTATAAACAAAAGAGAAGCTCAATTTTGTGCAGTAGCCATGATTATACAGAGGAATGTCTTTCTCTTGAAGGCAGTTGTAATAGCACGCATATTATTTACTTATCAAAGTAAAAATTAAAAGCATTAAGTATAAGCTAAATAGCTGCAGTGATTATGAGAAAAAAGCATCCTAAATTGCAAAGTCTTTTTCAGAAACAAGGAAGCTTTGGTTTTAACTTGGCATTTAGGATAGTTGGGTAGAATATTGTATGAATCTGTTAAATGTCAGAAGAGAATAAAAATAGCTCCAGTAAATACTTTTCTTGGTCTATAATGTACATATTGTTTTTATACAGTGTTTGCAAGTTTCCTGATACCTAATACCCCCAATTTTTATTTATCTTTTCTTTTAGTAATAATCCAAGGATATATCTGTTTTTATTTTCTCACTTCTTTCTTTCTTTTGTTTTTTGTTTTATAGGCAGAGATGCTGGAAGAAGAAGAGTAGATTGTAGTGTCGACACAAATAAATAATTTCCAGAACTATCTGAGATTTCTTGGCAAAATAATTCTCAGAATATTTATTATATTGAAGTTTCATGGAAACAGTGGGACTTTATCGTTGGTATATAACAATATGTGTTTTTCATTAGGGTGCAAAGATCATATGAATTAGTCATTTTGGATAATTGTTCTAACCACGATTTAGTGGGAGAATTGAATGCACATGGGCAGTGTGTTGTCCAGAACTGGAAACTTTCTGAAATGACTGCTAATGTTTTATGAGTGATTTTTGTGTTATGCCAGGCCATAATCATTTTATTTTAGTTTTATTTTTTTCAGAATCATACATGCACATAATTGGAGTCCAAAAGTTGTTCAAGGCTTGTTACCAAAACAGAGCGTTGAATCTTTTTCTTTCTTTCCTTTCTTTCTTTCTTTCTTTCTTTCTTTCTTTCTTTCTTTCTTTCTTTCTTTCTTTCTCTCTCTCTCTCTCTCTCTCTCTCTCTCTCTCTCTCTTTCTTTCTTTCTTTCTTTCTTTCTCCCTGCCTGTAGAGGTAACCAGTCTGACCTCTTTTAGGTGGCTCATATATGTCTAGATCTGTTTTTAATTGTCATTCCCTGACTTTTTCAGTTTTTGCCATTATCTACTGAATTCCCATTATGCATGACAAAGCTCGAGCTCTCCTTTCTCTCCAGCTCTCACCATCCTCCCCAAACATTGTAATTGTGCTTAGGTTAATATTCAACATTTATATTATAACTATAAAATGCAATCTGCAGTTGAGCCGTGCAGCAAACTAGTATTTTTCCTTTTTCTACAGAACTATTTGTTTTCACCAGAGTCATTTATCATCCTTTATCTTCTTTTGCTTCTTTTGCACACTAGTTTCCAAATGTGCTTATTGCTATTTCAACTTCAGATATTTTTGGCAAACTTTTTCTAAAATGAGCTATTAATCTCTTAGGCTTTTAATCCTGAAGACCTTGTGGTCTCTGCCACAACCACTCAGCTCTGCTGTTGTAGATGAGGCTCACAGGCTGTAGTGGGCAGACCCCTGCTATAAATCACTCCTCAGAGCCGTCCTGTTGCTTCAGATATTCTACCAATTTCTTTTTTCCAGAAGATTTTCTTGCTGAGACCCTGGACTTCTCTCTGCACCTTTGTCCTTGTTGCTGTCCTGGGGTCTCCTTCTCCATGATCCCTGGGGATTTCCTTGTGCTCTTTGCTTTTGTTGGATCTCCTGTTTCCAGTATCCCTTATCTTTCTCTTTCTTGGCTCGTTTCCTCATTTTGTTGGAAACCCTGTTCTAGAGGCTTTTAAAGAAAGGGCACATATGAGATAGCGCAAATTCTTTCTTAGCAGATGGTTGTCCAAGAATTCACTATGATGTGAAATGTTTTGTTTGCTTTCTTGCTTTTTCGCCACACTTTCCACTGGACTCAGAATTTGACTAAGAAAAACTAATAAAATTGAACTGAATTTACATAAAACTTTATTTTGCTTAAGATCTGGAAACCAAGAGACAAATAGATGTTTAGGACTTAAAACTACAACATCCTACTGCCCTGTTTTCTCCTTTGAGTAAAGCATGAAGGATGGGGAGGAGGTCTGCTGGCAAGAAATGTGGGGATAGAAAGTAAGAAAGTTGGGATGGGTTTAAATGAACAGGGATTTGTCCTTCCCTTAGCATTCTGATGGCTCCAGAATGACTTCACTGTGACTCCCCTTGTAATGGAGCAGTAAATGTCCCTAGTGTACCTGTGCCGTGAAGTTTCAGGGCATTAATGTCGATGCCTCAGAAAAATGTTTCCCTGAGCAGATGGGGATTGGCTGTGGATTTTGAGGTATTTATTAAGAAGGAGGAAATTCTATAGAATTGAAATTTGTTTCTAGCACAATAATCAATTATAGTACTGAATATATTAATAATTTGATATTCACTGATAAGAAAGTCAAATACAATTGATCAAACTAAAGTGAATTAAGTTAAAAAAGTACTTTTGTGGCAATGTGATTGGATGACCAACAGGGGATACATGATGTTCTTGATGCCAGTGAAGCCTGGTTTTTGATGTGTTTTCAAGGAAGATGGTGCTGGTGTTCTAGAGATCTGTGAGGAAATTTGTTCATGGTGTAAGTGGATTAGGTAGGAATAAGTATATTCTTGAACTCCACTTGTCTGCATTTACACACCTGGTGACTTATTTAAATGAAGAACCAGGGAGAAACATGGAGTTCCTAAGTCCGTTTGATGGCTTCAACTTTGACCTTTGGGGCCCTGGTAGATTTCCTTTTCTTAAATGTTATTTTTATGTCTTAATTTTAGGTGCAGACTGTGTCATGTAATTGTGGCTAAGCTATGGCAATTGCTCATCATAATAATAATTACCAAAACTATTGTGCATTTAAGTTAGATCCATCTTCCATTAGGAATTTTGCCTAAATTATTGAATGCACTTGAATTTATGTGCTTTTGTATGGCTTAAAACTAGAAGTTATACAGTTCATGAAAGCCTTGCTTTTCAGAGTATGTCTTTTACTTTTATAGTCTATTGTTGAAAAACTTCTTGGAAAAAAACTCTTTTTAATTTTATCATTCCTTTTAGATGTAAGTAATGTAATCCCTTGGCTCTACTTTTTAGAAAGTTATTCAATGCATTATACTTAGTAAATGAGGAGTCTTCTTTTTTAAAAAAATAATAGTTTAAATTAATTTTGGGTGAAAAATCACGCTTATATTTGGAAAATTAGAGATAAAATTGGATCTCATCTTTTTAGGGAGGTGTAATTGACTCATGGAGGCTCAAAGTCATATGAACTGGATTGATAAAAATAGTCTCAGCCAGGCATTGTGGTGCACACCTATAATCCCAGTACTTGGGAGGCTGAGATAGAAGGGTCACAGGTCTGAGACCAGCGTCAGCAATTTAGTGAGACCCTCAGCAACTTAGCAACTTTTGAAACTGTTTCAAAATAAAAAATAAAATATGGCCGGGTGTGTACCTTAGAAGCAGAATGCCTCTGGGTTCAATCCTGAGGGCAAAACAAACAAACAAACAAACAACCTCATAGTTTAGGAATATGACATAGAAAAATGTATCCCCCTTCCTGTGTATGGAAATAAGTCAAGATCACTTAAATGCTTAAATGAACACAGGCAAAGGTACTTAATCAGCTCACTAGAGCAAGGGATTCATCACCATTTGTGTTTGGCAGAAATGCAAACACAGGTGAAGAGTGGGAAAGCTTTAAGGTGGGACAAGGGAAGGTTTCCAGTGAGTCCTCATGACTGGCTGTTGGCAGGGGAAGCTGGAGGCTGGCTAATTACAGGCGGGGAGCCCCAGGAAATTGTTTAGTGTAGCATATTTTGTTTTCTTCTATCAACTGTCAGTTGGAAGTGGCTTTAACCTTCTATCGCTATAACAAATACAAAAGAAAATCAACTTATCAAGAAGAAAGGTCTATTTTGGCTCACAGTTTTGGAGATTTCAGCCATGATGGGTTGGCCTGTTGTTCAGGGACTGTGGTGAGGCAGCACATCATGGGAGAAGTAAAATTGTTCACTTCCTGGCCGGGAGGCAAAAGAGAGGGAGAGGAAGGGACTGAGGTCCCACAATGACCTTCCAGGGTGCACCCCTAATGTCCTCACTTCCTCCCACTAGGTCCCACTTCTCTAAGACTCCATCACCTCCCATTGGCTCCAACCTGGGGACTGAGCCTCTAACACCCAGACTTGAATGGGATATTTAAAATTCAAACTCACAAAAGGTGAAAGGTTGGATGTTCTCCTTCATATGTGGAAGCTAGGGAGATATTGGGGCACAGGAGGAACTCCAAATGAAGGAGGAGAAACCTTAGTGGAATGAGGGAAGGGACCTAACTGAGGGAGATGAGAGGGGGGAGGAAGAGTTGAAGAGGGAAACACCTCAATGGACATGATGTACATATAAAAACTTATCAAAGCCAATCACTGTGCTGAGCCCGGGAAGGTGGGGAGGGAGAGGAAGAGGGGTGGGAACTGGGGGAGGGCTCAGTGAGTGCTGTGTATGGCTCTATCACGCTGAACTTCATCGAGATGTATGATTACAATGTACCAATAATAAATAAATAAATAAATTGTATAAAAAAATCCAAACTATAACAGAAGTGGGGCAACAATTAGGAAAGCTGTCAGTTACTGATCAAGTGCCGGCTTTTTTGGTGCTAGTTGGCACAGAGGTTGGAGTTGGGCTTTCTAGAGTGGTTGCAGCAGGATTTGGGTTTGATTCTATTTTAATATATGTTTTAGCCACTCTGTGTCTGTGTGTTCATTCTCTCACAAGCAAGTGGAAATGTCATTCCTCATATTAAAAATTACAAGTAATTCATGAGAACTAACTTCAAATCCAGGGTAACTTTTCAATCATCATATCATTCTTGGTATTTACATTCTTCTTATCGTTGAACTAAAATATGCTTGATTTGCTTCTTTTTCCAGTTAAGTAGGATTCTTGACCATGATCTTAAGTAATTATAGAGCAGAAATCAAATTTTTGAATCAGGAAAATCATGAATCGGTAAAACCATTTAATCACAATAGTCCCAGAAAGGAAGAAGATGACATTCCCTCTCATCTCTTTCAAGGTATGTAAACAAAGCATGGCTTGAATTCCTGACAAGAAAACTTCTCTTAAATGGGACCAAGCAAAAGCCATTTTGAATTTTTTTTTTTTTTTTGGTACCGGGGATTGAACACAGGGGCATTCTACCTCTGCGCTACGCCCCCGGCCCTATTTTTTATACTTTATTTTGAAACCGGGTCTCACGAAGTTGTGGAGGGCTTCACTAAGGAAAGAGAGAGAGAGACAGAGAGAGACAGGGAGAGAGAGAGCAAGAGAGCTGAGGCTGGCCGTGAACCCGGATCCTCCGGTCTCCGCCTCCCAAAGTACTGGGATTACAAGTGTGCGCCACCACTCCCGGCACATTTTGAAATTTTTTAAACATTTTTACCTTCTTGATGTTATCAATGTAGTTTGGCAAATCACAAATACATTTACTCTGCAACCTAAAAATATCTCCCAAGTGCTACATTTTCATTACTTGATCTGAAAATATGTGTACTATGATTAAATAAAGAGACAACACAAAAGAAAACAAAAATTGTGTATATAGGCAAAGCACCCTAAGGGTAGTTCCACTTTCTTGTAAAAGAACACTCTGACATAGTAGTAACAGTAATTAATAGGTGATAAACAAAACAATAAAACGTTAGTCTGCAAGTAACCTTACCAGACTCCTGACCGTTGCTCTGACCCCCATCAATCAGTCAAGCTAATTGGGAGTACCAGACAGCCATTAATAGCTCTGTGGCCAGGAGACGAGAGGTATGTTATGAATGCTATAGAGTTCCAAGCACTGTACTGAGGTGTGAATATCCCAAGGGTAGAAACCAGCAAAAGAGAAGGTGCTTCTCCAGTTGTTCCTCACAGGTTGCTGTTGGTACCTGTTTATAAGATGACACCAGATTTTATCATACTAGTGGCTCAAGGGAAGCACTGTATATAAATACTACAACTACTCAATTGTATCTTTTAAAATGGGAGAATATGCTATATATGTTTTCATGAATATTTATTTAGGTAGCTAGTAATTTGAAATGATACTAGTATCTACCTTACTTCAGTAGCCTCTGATTTTAACAAGAATGTGTGTTTGCTTGCCTTTCTATGTAAATCATTAGCAATGAGAAACAATAAATGCATTCTGCCTAGTGTAATGTGGGTAGTCACTAATTAATAATTAGGGGCTATAACATCTCAGTGCATTTTGGAGACATCGTTGGACTAACGTCTTAGATAAAATTGTGTCCATTCTGAATATGGCAAATTCACATTAAAAACACTACATATGTTCTAGGCGTTTGCTCTCAACTCTGAACTTTTGCACTAAATGCAGACAAGGTGTTAATTAAGGGAACTGCCAATCCAGTGAGTGATGAAGTGCTGGAAACAGCATGGGCGAGGGCTTGGCCTTCTGTGTCAGAAGTGTGCCGATGTTGAAGTCTCCATTGTGGAACTCTGACTATAATAATGAGAATATAGGAGGGAAGAAAAGGATACTGAGATCTCCATGAACTCATTCAGGTACTTCTAATTCATTTTTAAATATTCTCAGGCAATGTTTAATGAAGGCTTTTCAGGAATATGAAATGAATAAAAGTCAGAGTGCATAGTATTCCTTCAGCCCAACAGGGTACCAACCAAATATTAATTGTGAAAAGACACTTTGTGAGGCCCTTCCTAAATAATCTGTATTAGGCAGCAGCATAAAAACATAGCTTCTTCCTCCCCAACACTCAGCCACCTCAGCCCAGGAGGGGGAAGCAGGGCAGCGTGTGGAATTGGTATCCATGGTCAACCCCAAGACGGCTACCTTGACTTATGCATGTCCTGCAGGGAGGCCTGTTGACTTGGTCCCCTAGTTCAGGGCATTCCAGATCCGTGGCATTAACCAGAAAATTCTATTCCTGATCTAACCAGACAACTACGTTGGAAAGTCTTTCTTGGCTTGAGGGTTGTTCCTACTTAATGGAGTGACCCAGTCACCATCTAGCCAGGACACTGAATTATAAATCTCTGAGGTTTCGAAACTGTTTGAAGTGGGGCATGGTAGTGCATGCCTGTAATCCCAGTACTTGGGAGGCTGAGATAGGAGGATCACAGGATCAAGGCCAGCCTCAGAAACTTAGTGAGACTCTCAGTAACTTTGCAAGACCTTATTTCAATATAAAATAAAATAAAATAAAATAAATAAAATAAAATAAATAGACTGAGGGTATAGCTCAGAGGTAGAATGCCCCTGGGCTCAATCCCCAGTACCAACCAACCAACCAACCAACCAACCAACCCCCAAAACCTGTTTGGAAACCTAAGTCATTGTTTATGAAAACTCTTCCCAAGCTACTAAAACCCTAACCCCATGAGGATAAAACACAGTCCAGTGGGGCCAATACTGAAAATGACTTAGTTGTCTTAAGAAAGAGGTTTTGGCTTTGAACAACTTGCCTTCTTTCCTGGAAAAGCTCCAGTTAAACAGGGAATGAGACAGAGGAAAATTATACTGTGAAAACAAATGACATTTACTGAGGGCCTACTATGGAGAAGCACCACTGTAAGTCCGTATTAAATCTGTTACAACTTTATGAGGCTAATGCCATTATTTTATCCATGTGTTTCAGATGAGGAAACTGAAGTATGAGAGGTAATTTGCCCCCAAAACTATTATATTCAAGTGCCAAGTATTACGCATTCATTTTGGTGTTGGAGGTTTCACAGGGATTCATTGTGGTCACTTCTTTTCACCTGGGTTTGAGATACTAGCTTTGCTTTCTTTAGGGAGTCTTACTCAGCATGAGTCCTAGACTGTATCCAGGACCAAAGGAACATGGAGCTGTCTCTACCCAACCCCAGCATACCCATGTGGATAAACTGACAGGCCCACACCCAGTCTGTGAAAGCAGAAGCACATTTATAGAATGAGGAATAGAGCAGCATTTTTCTTTTTCTCCATCTTGGGTCCCCAGATACAGATTTTCATAACTGGACATTCTCTCCAATTTGATCGTTGCCTTATTCTGTTTTGTGTTGCTATAACAGAATATCTGTGACTAGATAATTTATTATGAACAGAAGGTTCTTGCTCCCAGCTCTGAAGACGGGGAAGTCCAAGATCAAGGGGATGGTATCTGGAGAGGCCCAACTTGTTGAGTTATATCATGAAAACAGGCAGAAGGGCAAGAGAGAGAGAGAGATAGACAAGTAGACCA
Organism: Glis glis; assembly: GCA_004027185.1. Taxonomy (NCBI): domain Eukaryota; kingdom Metazoa; phylum Chordata; class Mammalia; order Rodentia; family Gliridae; genus Glis; species Glis glis. Next base: position 62,676 of record PVJS01003628.1, read on the forward strand.
AAGGGGGTCATGCTCATCCTTTTATAAGGAACCCATTCCTGCAGCAATGACAAGGATTCATGAGTCCACAAGAGCAGTGCTCTATGACTCACACATCTGTAAAGATCTAGCCCCCCAACATCTACACAAATGGGGATTCAATTTCTAACACATGAACTTTGGGTGACATATTTGAACCACAACAGTTCTTCATGGGAATTAGCGCAGTGGTAGTGGTCTCACTGGGAGATTTCCCTGGAAGATTTCCATTCTGACGACAATAGAGTTCAGTTTGGGATTAGGGTCTTGCCTGAAATTTTTTTTTTCTAAACCTTACCCAGTGACCAGAAATTGGCAATTGTATGGTCTATTTTCCTTATTTCTGTGTCAAAATATCCAACTACTTATTTGTACATATTCTCCAAGGATGTCCTATGAACATGGAGACCTACTTCCCTACACTTTTTGCATCTCTCGTTTACTTTATATCTATGATACCAGATAAAAGCATGACACCCAATTAAATTTAACTTTTTGAGAATTTCAGTCACATAGGTGTCATGTATTTGTGCATGCTGAATCTGACAACTGCATTGTCGAGCTAACTCATTAGAAGTGAGTTGAGGGATAAGCTTCTTATAGGTCTACCATCTTGTCTAGTAGAGTTTAATAATACTAGAAGCTAAAATATTTTCTTTTTTATTAGTGCATTTTAATTATACAGAATGAGTTTCATTGTGACATATTCACATATGTAAATAACATACTTTGATCATATCTAGCCCCTCTCTTACCCTCCTCCATCCCTTTCCTCTTCTCTAGTAGTCTCCCTGCAACTTCTATACCATCTTCTTTTCCTCCGCTAGATTCCGCATATGAGGAACAACAGCAATACTTGTCTTTCTGAGTTGGCCTCATAGAAGCTCAAAGATTCTTGTTAGCATCCCCGGATGGGTACAAAGTTTTCTTTAAGCCATTTATGTAAAACTACACATTCTAAACTAATATTATTCAGGATTTAAATCTAAATATGTTTAATATGATTTGTATAGCTCTTTTTCTCAGGGTTAGATAATCCCTATAACAGTTTTAAGAACTTTTCTGAATCATTTGGGATTAAGGCATTCTCTAAAGATGAATTTTCTTGAGCACCCAAACTTCATTTCAGTTTTCATGGGAATCCTTCTGCGATGTGCTTCACGCTACCTTTCTACTAGAAGGTGACATATTAAACATGACTTCCTTTAGAAAAAACAGTGTTAGTATTATTATTAATATAAATGACTTGGGCTTTACATACGTTATATACCTCCAAAGTCTACTGGTGCATGTAGGATTATTTTTCCTGTCTGTGAATGGTCCCTCCTTGCTGTGCCAGCTATATTTCTTACGGCTACTTCAGAGACCTGCTCGTGCTTCTAGGTCTATGTTTTGTTCTTTATACTTTAGTATAAAGTATAAAGCTGCTGTGAATTGCAGCTCTGTACTTTGTCTTACTTCCCATGATGTGTTGTATGCCAGATACAAGTCCTATAAAATGTAAATAGGTACCTCAAGAAAAACTTCCATGATTTTAAAGTTTGGGGGACAGTGTGCTAAAAGACATATCTAGAAAAAGTTAAAGTCACCTTTACAGGGATTTTTAGATGCTCACACAGATTGTAATGCTCTAGACATTGAACATGGTATATAGGAAATTTTGATCTTATCTGTGCATGAAAAATATAGAGATGAAAGGAATGAAATGTGGTAGGTAAGATGACTTGTAATAGGGATAAATTAATTTCCTTTATGTATTCAAGTCATAAGTCTTTGGAGATAGTACTTTAAAAATAATAGATAAATGTGCGCACATTTTCAAGACATTAATTGAGGAACAGGTTTCTGCTTTAGAAGCAAAGAGTTAAGTTTCTGAATGCTAACACATTAAAAAGAAGTAACATTTCATCGTTTAGGGCCCATAAAATATAATGGCAGAATTCTTTCTTGCTCTCTGAACAAACTTGATGAGATGAAGAAACTAAAGCCTAAATAGGATTCAATGTCTCAAATGGAAATTTCAAGAAATGGGCCCAGTGACAAACTTGCTTCTTTTTCCTTTGGAAACTACCACTTCTTTCTCTCCTTCTGCTCTGAAAATACATATATTTAGATGAATATTAAAATCAAGTTTTTGATATTATTCTGTAATTTTTTGAAAGTCATCCCTGCTAACTATTGAAAGAAACAACTGTCACATTTGTTGAAATGAGTACTTTAGTATTTGGCTTAAATATATGTGTCATTTCTTTTGACTGAACACACACACACACACACACACACACACACACACACTTGTATTAATTCTATTATAAATGTGTAATCATATAGAACAATGTCCTTTGTTCTGCATTCTGTCTCATGCTTAATATTAAGAAGGTAAAGCTGCAGTCATTACACTTTCAAATATTCCATTATTTATAATGGGATTAGAATAGGAATTTTTGCCTTTCCCTGTCTGAGGAAGAAAGGGTCAAAATAATTTAATCCTAATTTCTGGAATGGACTATGTATATTGAAGGGTTTTAGTGTCCCTGATTTTGTAGTTAGACTCACATTGGGTTAGAATTCTGGCTCTGGTAATTACCTTGAACAAGTTACTTAACCGTTCTATACCTTAGTTTCCTTATCTGTCACATGGTGCTAATAATCAGTTTATTCTAGAGATAAAGCATGACAATTGCCCAGCATTGTACCAGCTTGTACTTAGAATAAGCATTAATTACTTATGGCTTCCATACCGATTGATATAGTGAGCAGAGTAATCTATATGAATTTTCAAGTATGTAAATAAGTGTCAATACACTGGCTTGTTCAATGTCACACACATACACAGGCACACAAAACAGGAGCAGTATTGCTATTTAAGCAGTTAAAAGCGCAGCAACACCAAGAAAAAAAAATGTTCAAGTTCTACCATATTGTATTTTGGGAACTATTATCTATAAAATTGCATGTACTTAGGTACAATTTCTGCCTTTATTCCCACTTGCCACATTAAATGCCTGTCATAATTCTACTTGTTAACATCAATACAATATTCTATCTTTGTGGCTGAAATCATAGGTTCATTTGTGAATTTCCCACGCTGCAATTAAATTATGAAGGTAAGAAATGATTTTTATTTGGGTAAGGAAAATAGCTGGTGGCGGCCACATGTTCCCTTGTTCTTGTTTCTCCTGGAGTGTGACTGGCAGCCTAAGCTTGAAGGTGGTACCTCCTCCATTCCGCCTCCAGTTTTCTTATTCTTTGCTTTCTTCAAAAATATACTACATTTTGTTTAATCATGTTCTTGGTTATCCATACATTTTTATGCTTCTTTCAGTAATAATACCATCCCACCAAAACATTAGGTAATTACCCCGTGGAAAACATAGATGTTGGGCAAGGAAGGTATCAAAGATCAAGACTGTTAGACCTGTTCTGCTCGTCTTCTGACCTGGTTAGTCAGGTTCTCAATGGCATTGTTGAAAAGTCAGTTTTGAAAGGCTTTGAAAAACCCATGACCTTGAAGAGCCCTTTTCTTCTAGAGAAGGTGACCACATTTTTCAAACAAGAGTTAATAATCATGACAACAGAAATCTTTTGCTTCTGGGTGAGATGAACAGTTTCAGAGGCACCAGGCTGGACACTGGAGTATTTTCAAGCTTTATGGAAGTGTTTTCCAAACTTCTTTTGGGAGTTCTAGGAACCTAAGGCAGGACCATTAATAGTTCTGAAAAGAGGCATTATCTTTTAAGAATTGAGATATAATTCACCTAATTTCAAATTCAGATGTTCAAAGTGTATGATTTGGTGGTGTTTAGTATAGTCACAAGATAGTGCATTGATTACCACTATCCAATTCCAGAATGTGTTCATCAACCTAAAAAGATTCCCTGTGTCTCTAAGCAGTCACTTCCTCTTTCCCCCTCCTGCCAGCCCCTGGCACCACTAATCTATCTCCTATCTTTATGAGTTTGCCTCTTCTGGGATATCATAAAAATGGGATTATGTAATATGTGTCCTTTCATATCTGACTTCTTTCATTTCCCACGATGCTTTTTTCTTTTCTCTTGAGATTCTGCTATACTTTATTCTACATCATGTTACAAGAAAACAACAGTGGCAGCTGACAAACCATTACATCCTTCATACTACAGACAAGTTACAACTGGTAACAAATATGCAACATGTATTCTTCCATCCTCTTTACTATGTGTTGTTTTGAAGTATAGTTTTATGAATGATGCTAGCACATTTCCTAGGTACCAACCCCGATAGAAAGTACACATCTCAGTGCATCATACAAAAATAAAAAATAAAAAGATAAAAAATTTAAAGTCCACCCCCAAACAGAGAATGGATTTTGTATATACCTCTAAAATATGGTGTTGCGAAAAGAGAAATGAGAATAAGAAATTGCTTATTTTACTTGAAATTTTGAAATTTGTATTTTGGTGTATGAGAAAATTGTGAGGCAGTAAGATATACAGTTTCTTCTGCCTACACACCAGTAAAGGAGAAGGAAGTTATGCACAGTTGGGCAGCATGTTCCTGTGTATAGGGGGCAGATAGTAATCTATCCCAGTATGTAGAGCCTAAACATCCTCGTATATAGCAAAGATTACAAATCCAGTAACAGTTACAGATGAGTATCTTACATAGATGCATATGTAGGGCACCCATTACACTGACTGTCATATGCATGCTGAGGAAAGGCTACAAAGACTCCTTACTTTGTCTGTAAGCCTGGAGGCTCCCCTGGAAGCTTTTCTAATCACTCCTGGGAGGTAGAAATGCTTCTCACCTTTTCATCGTGATGGACAGCCGCCCTGCCTTATGTCCTCTATTTTTTTCTGAGAACTGCAAACATATTTTTTCACGTCCTATGTATCTCATAGTTTTAAGTTGATCAAACTGTTCCTTTAAGAAAAAGAGAAATTAAGTCCCAAATCTCCTTCCAGAATACTGTGTGCAGCACGATGTTTTCAAAGCTTGCCCATTTTGTCGTACGCATCAGTACCTTGCTCCTTTTTATGGCGGAATATTCCTGCCATAAGATTGGTATACCGTCTTTTGTTTATCAGACATCAGTTGATGGAGATTTAAGCTGCTTCCACTCTTTGGCTATTAGGAATGCATTTGTATGTATGAATAAGTCTTTGCAATTCTCCTGGTTATATACCCAGGAGTGGAACTGCTGGGTAAAATTTAAACTCTGTTGAATTTTTTTTTAGGAACAACCAAACTATTTCCCACAGTGGCTATATCATTTTATATTCCTACTAGTAATATATGGTGACCTGAGGGTAAACAAATTTGGGGGGGATAAAGGAACCAGAAAAAAATTAAACCCTAATTTATGTGTAAAAAGGGAAATTATTTGAAATCAGTAAAAGTAATACCTCGGGCATATGTTTATCAAATTTTCTTCATCACCTTTAGGGTTTTTCATGGTACTGATGCCTAGCTTTATGTATAGTATATGAACTTCCTCGCTAGTCAGTTTTAGAATAGCAGCAGTTTAAATTCATGGATTAGCACAGTGGGTCTGTCCTTTCTTCCCATCCCAGTCCAGGCCTTGTCTCTCTACTTTTGTGAATATTATTCAGTTTTTTTCATTACCAGGATCCTCGTAGTTGTCATCAGTTTTTCCTGATTATTTTCTGGCTAGATAGAATTCTTACCCACCTAGCACCCGATATACCCACTTGGTCTTAATTATACTTCCTAATATTGATGTTTTGTTGATGAGTATGTGCTTTGGCTTTGTAGTTCTATGGATAGAAGCACATGCAATATTTCTTTTGCTTTTTCAAATTGTATATCCTGATATTTTGATTCCTAGTGGTTCTATGAAAATCAGATCATTGGTTTACCAGAAAGATTCTTGGGGAGTAGACAAGGAATTACCACCATTTGCGCATCACTTATATGCTGGGTTCTAAAGTAGATTCGTTGTCATGATCCTATATTCTATGTATATTTTCTTGTTCTTTTGGGGAAATTGAAGCTTAGGCATATTTCCCCCAAAGCACATGGCTAGTAAATGGCAGAGGAGAGAGTTGAGTCCAGGTCTGGCTCCACCATGTAAATTCTTTGAATTTTAAAGATTCTAAGATACTATTTAGATAAGCTCTTTAAAAACACAGTACTTTCTTATGTATCTGGAATTGCTTAAATATGGGAGTTCCTAGAAGTAGGAGAAAGAACTAGATAGTCTCTGAGGCTCTTTGTAATCTTTAGAATCTGATTTTAACAGGTGATGCTAAATTTCCTTTTTCCTTAACAGAAGCTACTTAAGAAAGATTTGATTTGGATATAGATATAATTAAAATTTTAAAATAATTACTATTTTCTTTACAAATTGTTAACAATTTCAGATCAGTGTTTATGCTAATTTAGCTAGTATAGTGTAAGGTCTGTCTACTGCAGGACATGTGCAGTTTTCACAGTGACCAAGGACCATTTTCTTATTATTAAAAGTGTATTTATACTACTTTGCACATTGCTTTTGGTTTGTAAATCATGACTCATGAAGATCTTGACATGTGGTTAAAATATATCAGCATAATTCACATATTTATAATTTTGAAAGAACAAAGAAAGTGTCCCCCATGCCACAGAAATGATATCATACGTAGGGGAGGGAGACCTGGGCTTTGGCCTCATGTTGCCACGTGGTAGGTATGTGGGCCCAAGTGACCCCTTCAGTGTCTCTGGAGCCATCTCTTCAGTTATAAAATTGTAGGGCTGGACTAGGTGATCTACAGGATCCTTCCAATTTTAAGGTCAATGATTATCATAATGAGATAATCCTAGAGAACAAACACGATACTAAAGGGGCTTCACATGCTCGGAGCTGCCTTCTAGAAAGTTGGCAGTAACCTTTAAATCAACAGTAAACCAGAGGGCAGATCTGCAATGTGAGAATTGAAATGCTTCTTGGTCTTAATTTTGGGGCGCATTTCTGACATTTCAGGGTGGTTTAAATGGCTCTGGGTGTCCTAATGCCACACAAAGCTCCCATCACTCCAATCATTATGAAACCTTCACAGATGTGCACGGGGAGGATTTTCCATGGAAGTTGGAAAAATGAAACTGTGAATGCCTTCCAGCTGGCTTGCTTAAATGTTCTTCATCTCATCGGAGGCATGTTCAGGTTAATTTCAGTGGATGACTGATAGCTCATCCAAATGCTACTCAAGAGAATGGGAAGCAATTTTTCTCTCCAGTGATGAACTCAGATAAGAGGGTGATTATTGAAAAACAAGTAACTAATGTTTCTCAATTGAAAAAATGGCATCATTACAAAAGTACAAAGCTAAATTATATCATCTCTTAAAGAGAAGAAAAAGACTCAAGGTCAGGATGTAAAAGGCATGAGGCTAATTACACACATGCATATGGTGTACATTCTAGTTAAGTGCTGCGGGAGTTAACACCTTCGTGCCCGGTTGGTTTGGGCCATGCCATTTATATCCTGCTGTTCACAAAATGAGGAAAGGAAATGGGCTGCCTGCTATCCCTAAATGCCAGATAGCCCATATGGTAACAGGGCAACATTAAATTTAAAAAACAAAAATAAGTTATCTCAAGATTTAACACACTTGCAGCGTAACACATGCAATCTATTTTGCATTTTCTTAATTTCTTTGAGCTTCGGCTCTAAACCTGGCATGGCTACTGTGCATCTCAGCTGTGTAATGTGATTGCGAAAACAAAGAGCATGATAATATAATTACATATCCTCGGACCTATCTTCTTCACTTTGGATGAGTTCCTTCTTTAAATGTTAGTTACTCTCTTTATAGATAGTAGAACTCCAGAAAGAAAAGCATAAGGAGGGATGATAAGATATTCATACACATGTACACAGATAGGCACAGACAATAAATCATTTTATAAAAGTTGAGATAAAAAATAATGGAATCATAGAATGAGAAAGCTGGAAGGGATCTCAGAGTTCCTGAGACTCACCCTCTTAAGAAACTGAGGCAGAACTCTGTTAATTCATTTTCTTCAGAGCACATGGTAGTATTGGCAGGAGTGATTGTAAAATGTAGGCCTACTGGCTTCCATTTTAATACTTTTTAAATATCAATATCATATGTTGACAGAGCTAAAAATAATATCTCAGAAATTATGATGGTTGACCAAGAAATTGTTTTAGTTCACAATAGCTAAGCAGATCCAGGACTTTGTGATTAAAAACAATTCATTTCTAACAAATAAATACATATTATGAGGAAAAATTGAATACTTCTTAAACAGTACTGTATTTGTTAATCAAATTAGTTGCCCTAACCACTCCACACATAATTTTTTTTTTTTTACGGTACCAGGGATTGAACCCAGGGGCATTCTACCTCCGAGTTACACCCCCAGCCCTATTTTTTTTTTTATTATTGAAACCGGGTCTCACTATGTTGTGGAGGGCCTCACTAAGTAGCTGAGGTGCAAGCCCAGACCCTCCAGTCTCTGTGTCCCAAGTACTGGGATTACAAGCGTGCGCCACCACGCCCGGCTCATAAATTTTTTTTTTTTTTTTGGTATCAATACTATAGTCCACAAATGTTCCTCTATACACAAACTAAAAGCACATCTTACATGGTCTGATGAGTTATTTCCTTTTCTGTAAAAAGGGGCTTATGTGACTCAAAGGTACTTTGAACTCTGGAATACTATGGTTCTCAAGTACTTGTTCATAATGAAGCAAAGCACTCAAAACAAGAGATCTCATCTCATTTTCTCATTTAGAAAATTGTTTGGAGTTTGGATTTTCAAGTGCCTTCTGAAACTGATCACTTGATTTCAAGGTAGTTCCACATCCACTTTTTGCTGACTTTAAGAAGGCATCACTGCAGTGTTGGTTAAAATTACATTTTTGTAGCCAGGCGTGGTGGCACATGCTTGTAATCCCAGTACTTTGGGAGGCGGAGACCGGAGGATCCGGGTTCGCAGCCAGCCTCAGCTCTGTCTCTGTCTCTGTCTCTGTCTCTGTCTCTCTCTCTCTCTACTTAGTGAGGCCCGCTGGAACTTCGTGAGACCTGGTTTCAAAATAAAGTATAAAAAATAGGGCCAGGGGTGTAGCGCGGAGGTAGAACGCCCCTGGGTTCAATCCCTGGTACCGCAAAAAAAAAAAAAAATTACATTTTTGTTAAAAATGTCTTACAACATCAAATTATGCATAGGGATTTCGAAACATCAGTCTCAATATAAATATTCAGAAGCTTCTACCCTCCATGGATCCATTGGAGTTTCCCTGCAACTCACACTTACATGTATGAAATAGGGAGTTCTTGAGGCTATTTGCATCTGTGAAGACATTTTTGTGTGTGTGATGTATTTTTTAAAGCGTTTAAGGCTAAACCATATGTACTGAGTTTGTATTCGACTTTTTAAAAAAATCAATTTATTCTTATATTTAAACTCCATGATTAAAACCAGCTTCAAGTATCAGAGAATCAGGAGGAAAAGTAGTAAAAACAAAGAGATGTAACCCCAGGTAAGAGAATTTTTTTTTTTTGCAGTACCAGGGATTGAACTCAGGGGCGTTCTACCTCCGCGCTACACCCCCGGCCCTATTTTTTATACTTTATTTTGAAACCGGGTCTCACAAAGTTGCGGAGGGCCTCACTAAGAGGAGAGAGAGAGAGAGAGAGCGAGAGAGAAAGAGAGAGAGAGAGAGAGAGACAGACAGACAGACAGACAGACAGTCAGACAGTGAGAGAGCTGAGGCTGGCTGCGAACCTGGATCCTCCGGTCTCCGCCTCCCAAAGTACTGGGATTACAAGCGTGCGCCACCACGCCCGGCTGAGAATTTTTACTTATAAATTGGAGTGAAAAATTGAGCTTAGAATCCTAAACTTAGAGATAATTTAACTAATTTATTGAAAAGTATTTTTGTTATTAAGTTTTGATTTGTTTATAACCTACTCAAATACTTCAAAAGATAAAGAGAAAGTGATTATTAAAGAACACAGTAGGAGCAGGTGTGGTGGTGCATGCCTATAATCCCAGTTCTTGGGAGGCTGAGACAGGATTGCAGGTTTGAGGCCAGCCACAGCAATTTAGCAAGGCCCTTAGCAACGTAGTGAGACCCTGTTTCAAAATAAAAAAAATAGGGCTGGGGTATAGCTCTGAGGTAGAATGCCCTTGGGTTCAATTCGCAGTTCTAAACACACACACACACACACACACACACACACACACACACACCACACACCACTAGGAATTATGATAAAAATTTTTCATTGAATTTCAGGTCACTACTCATTGTAATTTTTTGTCAAATCCTTTAGATTACTGTAGGAAAACTATTCCATTTATTCTAATGCAGATTTAGAAATACTACTGGCAATATATAAAAAAGGACTGGATTATTAAAATAAAGAATTTTATTTTCTAATCTTCTCCAGTAAAAAGAGCCAGGATTCTTTGGAGAAACCGCTGATTGTAGGGTTGGGATAGGGAACATATAAGAAAAATCTATAGTATTTTGAGGTCCTAGAAATTAGAAGAAGTGCTCAAAAAACTAAACCTCAGGGGTATTCAAAGAGACATAGGAGTCAACCTCAGTGAGCTTCCCATGGCCAAAGCTGAACAACTTGAGCAACAAAATAAATGGCATAGGATTAGATTTAGAGTCCATTGCATAAAAACAAGTATCCACAAGTAAAATTTCTATGTACAAATGATTGGATAATTAAATAAGTGAGGCAGAGACAAATCTGTACACAAGAATTAAAAATGATTTATGGAGCCGCTCTGCCTGCAGGCCGTGTATCTTAACTCCCTATCCCTTTAAGCTGTATGCCCTATCCCTTTAAGCTGTATGCTTAAAGGGATAGGGCAGGACCTGGGCAGGGCAAATATTGTAGCTTTACAGTAAAGAAATTTGGCAACCATGATCTCAGGTGATCAATATTAACTTCCCCGGCAGTCAGTCACATTGATATGATGGAATAAAAATGGCACCTCACCTCTGTGATCTTCCTTCCCAGGACCTGTAATTTCAGCCCAGGAGAGAAAACGTGAAATAAACCCAAACATGGGAAGTATAAGAAACTTTCAAAGAACAGAGGACAAGGAGCCATGATGAAAAGAGAAAGGTCAATATGGGGGAGAAATGACTGAAATGTGAATTAAGTATGGGGTTTAGTTAATAATAATATCTCAGTATTGGTTTGTGAGTTGTGGTGAAAGTATGACATTAACATAAGACACAACCAATAGGGGAAACTAGGTGGGAGGTATAAAGAGACTCTTGTTTGTAACTCTTCCGTGTATCTAAAATGATTCTAAAAGAAAAGGCTTATTAAAAAAAGGAATTTAGCCAGGTGTGGTGAAGCATGCCTGTAATCCTAGTACTTTGGAGGCTGAGACAGTAGAATCTCATGTTTGAGGCCAGACTCAGCAACTTAGTGAGACTCTGTTTCAAAAACAAGAGATACCCAGGCGTGGTGGTGCACGCTTGTAATCCCAGTACTTGAGAGGCTGAGACAGGAGGATCGCAGGTTCGCAGCCAGCCTCAGCTACTAAGTGAGGCCCTCTGCAACTTAGTGAGACCCTGTTTCAAAATAAAGAATAAAAAACTGGGCTGGGGATGTAGCTCCGAGGTAGAATGCCCCTGGGTTCAATCCCCAGTACTGCAA